>ML820365.1:171665-185504 GCA_009831015.1 Picea engelmannii
AGAGACGGAGGGAAAGAGGGAGAGAAGGATAAATGGGCATGATGATGAGTCCAAATTGGTTTGTCAAGAAGGTAAGCGAGAATACCCAATGGATAGTCCCAGTTATACCTACTCTCATTTGGTATGGAATTTATGACCAATATGTGGGCCTAGTTTCCACTCTAATTTGTAATCTAAATATGAATTTGAGAAACAAAGGTTCTTAGATGAATTAAAATCTGAGACTAAATTAACTAATGTTGTCTACTTCTTAATCTAAATGAAATTCTAAACTATTCTAATCATATCCTGTTCAGGAGCAAGCTAACTAAAATTGAATACAGTGAAAGATGATATCATTAATATAAGAGAAAATTCATACATCCTAATGATAAATAATAACAACATTATTACAAATTCATCTGCAATTAGTTGCACTATAAAGAGAATATGTGACAACATGATCATTGAGGAGAAATTGTAGGAGTAATTCACACAATATATTTCTATAATACTCAAATAGAATACAAATGCATTAATAAGAGTCTCAAGTACATTCCCCATCACCACATTTTCCATGAATGTCTCTTTCTCTTCATTAATGTTGAACTAAAAGTAATCTCTATCATTTACAAATGGAAAAAGTCCCTCTTTCGTTGTAGCCATATCTTTTATAAAATTAGAGGACGTTGTTCACCTTATGTAATTGTCAGTGTGTTAGATGAAAGTTACAATGCTTTGTTTTACATTTCAACTTGGGAATTCTACAAAATTATATTTGGTAAAAAATGACAATAATTCTTTACAAAATATAACAATTAAGAGGTCTTCGACTACTGCATTTTGTCTCTATCTTCCTTCCAAATATTGAATTCCTTCAAGATAGCATATATTCTACCTAGCTACATTTTTTTGATGTCTATCTTACTATCACATATTGGGGTTATCACTTATATCTTCAGGATCTGTTCAGTTTGTTGCATGAAGTCCTTGGCCAATGAGATTAGTTTGATTGGATTTATAATCTTTATTTCTAGAACTTATTTATCAACCTCCTTGATTGCTTCAATATCTTTCATGTTGAGATTCCTTCTAGTTTCCACATCTTATATCTTCAACTCAGCTAGTGCTACTTCTTCTAAATCTACGATGGTTCCCATCCCAAATTGTTCAAGTAGGTTGTTTGATGCTCTCCATGGCATTTTACAGGAATTACTTACTACCTCTTGAGTGATTTTAATATCATTCATGATATATTTTGTATTACTAAAGAGTACTTGATCTTTGATCTTCTGTGTGGCTATGTAGGATGCTAGGTTTCTACATGGGTTATTATAGACATATTTCCAATCTATAATCTTGTCATAGGCACTCTAAGACTTTTGGTACTTTTCATTTATACTTTCCATATGCACACCAAGATTAAGGTCATCTCCCCTGATCCTTTGGATTTCATTCAATAAACAAAAGAACCTTTTTCGTACACCTCTGAGTTCTTCATTGGAATTATTGGCTTCTTCTCTACTGTCTCTAGGACAATAGTTCCCATTTTTCTTTCTTCTATAGTCTTTTCCAAAATTTCATTTCCTTGTTGGGACTTTCAAACCACGTCTTCTAACTTCTCAATATAAATTCTTACCTCCATATGTTCTTCCTGCAATCTCGTCTGCTCTTCTACATGTGTGGCCTTGAGATGCTCCATTTCCTCTAAATGTTTAAGCTTGAGAGATCCTATCTCTTCCTGGTGCAATATTTTCTTTATGTTGGCTCTTTCTTTAAAATCAACATTTAAATTGCTCCCTTGAAGTTGCTACTCTCTTTGTACTTCTTCTATGTGTAGTTGTTCTGTTGTATAAGCTTCTTTCTTGAACTAACTGGCTTAGCTTCCTTTGATTATGTTCATGGCCACTTCAATTTCATCTACTCTGGTTCTAGACATTTCAAGTGCTTCTCCAATCTCATAATTTGACATGGAATTTGCACCAACAAAGGCATTGCTGGATGATGTTGTCTGTATAACATTTTATTTCAGATATTTTCCTACCTTCCACTTAATGCTCCTTTTAGCATATTTTTGCTTGAGCGCTTCTTTTTCCCTTTTAATTTTAGTTGTTCTTATCTCAATGGATCTAGTCTTATGACTATAATAATAGTCACCTATAACTACTATAGTTGCATATATCCCCATTTCCTAATATATGTAGGAGATATTTCCAGGGATCACTACTGATTACATTCTTCAATCGAGACTAGGACTATGTTGGAATTGGGGCTTTCCACCACATCTCTATTCAGTTTCTCTTATTCTTTACTCTTCTCTAGCTCTATCTTTTCCCCTATTTTCCCTTGTGACTTAGCTGCATTCATTTTATCCTCTTCTTCTTTCTTCTTTTTTTCTTCAACTTGAGCAGCTAATTGTGATTTTTCTTCATGTTCTTTTCTCTTCTTTTCAAGCTCTGCCTCTGCTTTGACTTTGGTCTCTATCTCAGTGTTCTTTGTATTTCCTTCCATATCCTTCTTTAAAAATTGGTTCTTATCTTTACTTTTATCCTGTTTGGATTTCTTCTTTTCTAGTTCTTCCCTTTTTCTCCATTGATAATTTTCCTCTGCTTCGTCATATTTCCTTGATCTCTCCTCAAATTTTTGTTTTTGATCCATTTCTTTGGATTCCTAGTTCTCCTGGTCTTATTGAAGTAAAACTTTAAATGTTTCCTTCACTGCAACCCTCTCTTCATATTCTTCCTTTTGGAGCTTCTCTTTGGTTATTTCACTTGGTATCATGTCTAATACTTCTTTGAAAAAGAGAGCTCCTCTGAAGAGATCTTGTCCAAAGTTAGCTTCATGAACAACTTGTTGGGCGTGCTTAACTGACTTATATGGTCCTATACTACATTGTGAGGATCGTGTCCTTTTGTGGTCCCTGTGCAAAAACATACTTCCCTTAAAGCCTCAACTTCTTTCTTAGCATTTGGTTTATTGGATAGAGTATACCTACCTACGTGCAATGGGAAGATCGACCAATACTTCTTGTTCTTCTCTGATAAAAAGGACATGACTCATTTTTGAACTGTTTGATATGTGATTTCTCTTGCTAACTGCTTGTTGTGCACATATTTGGGTAGGAAATGTGGTGGCTCAGTGGCTCCATGTACCCTGATATAGGTATAATATTTCTTTATATACCAGTCTGCTATCTCATTTAGGGTTGTGATAGCCCCTTGAAATATCCTCTGTGGATAAATACCAAAAATGACCTTGCTAGGAAATAATCACAAATAATGTATAAAATATTATTTATACTTGACATCCCACAATTCCTAACAATATATGAATCAGAGGCTAACTTGGGTTTCAAATCCATTCAAAAGCGTGGAAATGATGAGAATAGAAAATAACATCAATACGATATATTGACATATAAAAACTAGGGTTTTTCATACCTTGTGATTCCCTAACTCCATTGATAATGCTGAAGGCCATGATGTTTTCCTAATTTAAAACTTGTCCTTTCTTGACCACTGTGTACTCCATCAAAAACCACTCCATTCTAAAGTGTGTGATGGTTTCCTTGTCATATAGTCTGCATATCATCGTGTTCAACAATCTGTATGGATTTTTCAAATACAGTGTTGGGATATACCTTTCTCCCTACTTAACTTGTCTCTCTTCTCCAACATACCAAATTTCCATTAGGTCCTCGAAATCGTCATTTTCAACCTAGAATTTTTGCAAAAAGGATTCATTTAGTGATATTGTAGGTTTAGGAGTTTTATGTATTATCTTGATGTCTTCATCCTTCAAGGAATAAATCGATACATTTGAATCATTTATTAAAGTGGTCGTTTCTTTCTGTAGGTGGGTAGAACACCACCGTGCAACATTGTTGTAAGGGAAGAGAATGGGGTGAGCTACCATAGTGTGAATACCACTTCTCTTGATTCTCCAATATTTATCAATGTCTTTGTCGTCGGATGGGTATTCCTCATTTTGGAAAATATGATATATCTCATGGTACCTCAAGCAGTGCTCCCTTACATCAAATAAATTTGTATCTACAATCGTAAGAGAGTCTGGATTGGAAATAGGTGCAGGTCTGACATCGTCTAGGTTTTTTCTCTTTCTTGGTCTACATATGAGACATCTTTCCTAGGTATACTGTCACACAGAAGAACAAAAATTATCCTCCCGCTAAATAGTTACAAAAAGTGTTAAATTCAAAACGAATATCATACACACTTGTTCGCTTGAAGCTTCAGATCAAGTTTGAACTTATCTGTCTTACCATGGTCTGAGCACTTACACTTTCATAGGTTTCACATGGATAAACAAGATGTCGATTATGGGTTAAAAAAAGTGTTATATTTTACAACTTTTTACCTAAACCTTGTGTAATAAATGCTAAGTGTGTTACAACGTTGGCTTGGTCATAGACGTATGAACTCCACTAATTCTTCGACAAAATATATTTGTTTGTTATCGTTAGTATGTCGTCGGAGGTATAGGGTCAAGGATATTGTGGAAATGATTTCTGATCAAGTTGTTGTTGGGAGTTTTGATAGAGATAGTTTTTTAGAAATGCTTAAAGGAATCGAACCCTTTCGATGACAATTACCTATTATAACATGTTTTTTCCAGCAAGAAATATGTTAGTGGTGCAGGTAACCAATTAATTGGCAAGTTGTTATGTATTCATTCATTTTTATAGCCAATATCAACTACCATTCTATTTATTACATTATTTTACCAATTTTCTCAAGTTGTTGTATGTAAGAGGGACACATGGAGGGTGAACTTTACAAAGTCACGATATCATCGTCGAAGGAATCAAAAGATACAATTACTGGGTATCGGCGAGTCAACTTCCACTGATAAATATTGGGTAGTTTCTTCGTCGAGATAGTATAATTGATCATGTAGGGAATAACTTTGTTTCATTCTTCAATGAAAAAATGATAATATTTGAAAAGGTGTGTCAGTGAAATGATTCTATGTAGCATGCAATCTTGTGATAAAGACTTGGTTCGAAAAGATTAGAGTGTAGGGTTGTGTTAGTGACTCACTTTACACATGTTACAATGATTGGTTCTTGAAAGGTTTAAGGAACAATTCCCTTCTGACATATATGCACCCCAATAGATGCTTTCACTTGTGTAACTTTTCGTTTTCGGAAGATTTCTCAAGAGGGGACATCGACAGATATGGGGAAGTGTCTAATATCTACCACTACAACAAAAAAGGGGTTCAACTTGGGAAGCGTGCATTGATTAAAAGAATGTATAGGTTATATGTGGTAAAGGGCAAGGTTTCCACCTTATATTCCTTACAATGATCAATTTCCAAAATTCTGAAGAGTAATCTCCTCTTGGGATGTGTACGTGGAAAATGGATGATTTAAAAGAAAGAATATGGTCCTTGCATCAACTAATATATTGTCGTCATAAGATTTATCGGTGAAGGCATGTTTTCTTGGTGAGGTGCTCCATTGATATTGACTCCAGATGATACCAATGAAACGATGTTTTCATTGGAAGAAGGGGCCCAAGAATATGGACATTGTGGATTTTATCAAGAAGGCTTGAGGACATTGAAACAAGGGTCATAAAAGTGAGGATTTTTCACATTCTCGTGGAGGGATATCCTGAGAATATTTGGTACTTGAGTGGAGATGAAAATGGGTTGTTAATAAATATATATTGAAGGGTTCAATATTGGTCATTCTTTCGTATATCAACTTCGGATATTATGTACAAAAGGTAATCTTATAAATGAATAGGTAGTTGAGTTAATATTGATCAATACCTTGTTAAAATTTTGGTAGGTGGGTACTCACTAAATGCTCTAATTTCAAGGATTTTAGTGGGTTGTTGTGGGTGTCACAACAAATGGTGACTTGCTAGGAGAACCAGTTATCTCTATTCTAGATAGACCTCTATATTATTTATATTCGATCTTCGTGTATTGTGAAAATGTTTATAGTCCCATCTATACCATGAACCCCACATCACTTGATCTTACTGAAAATGAGAAGGCGATATAGGTTGGATGATGTTCAAAATAATTTTGTGAGACAATCGGGGATGGGATTAGTTAACTTAGTTCAAAAACATGGGAGGAACTGGAGACCACATACATTTTTTCCTGATTGTTTATAGACCGATGTGTGTTCCACGTCTCTTCTTTACCAACATTACTTCACAACCAATGAGCATCCATAGCCCTGATGAATTTTCATCGATATCATACAAGCATATCCCTGCTGCCAGCGAGCATCCATAGCCTTGACGAGTTTACTTGTACTTCCCACATAATCATTGGTTCTTTCAACTTCCTAGTTGTTTAAGCTTTAGGTTTCACTCTTCATATTTGTAATATGTGTAGTGTTTATGCATAATGGGTGTCTAGGAAATGGGGTGATACAAGAGTTTCTTTGATATGATGGTCTCAATCAATATTTCATCCTCATGGGTCCTTTCCAAGAATATTCCAAACAATATTTTATGTTCATGTAAAAAGTGGGGAGGTATCAAAAATATTATCTAAAAGACACCTACAACTGTCACTTGTTCTCTATATTATAGGATCATGAGCTGAATCTGAGATTGATCACACAGATTAAAAATAGTCTGTAAATTTAAAGTACTTGTAGTCACTTCATCCATAGTATGATGCTTTCTCATAAACAAATCATCATGAATATTTCCCATTCAATGCAACCACCTATTATGTTCTGACATTTTCAATCAAAATGAAAGGAATATTTCTTACTTCTTGAGAACTCAAATAGTTATTCAAACGTAAGTTTTGCATTTTCTCTATAACACAATCTCCAACAAGTCAGATTTTTTGCATGGATGAAATGACAGATCAATAGAGGATTTATTCCAAAAGTAATGGAATAAATGAAATTGAAAGAGAAAGAGATGTGGGAAAATTTATTCTAAAAATATTTACAAAGATGAAGAGAAAAATTGAGGTGATTAGGAGAAGTATCATTTGAGAATTTCCCCATTGAAAGGGAGATCCTCTACATCTCCCTCTAATGTTTTGAGTTTAAAGGTTCTTGACCCAATTTTATGTTGGATTTGGTATGGGCCTAACCAGATATTTTGAAACTTTATATGTTTTCCTTTAATTTCATTGGATTTATCCCACTTAAGGACAATATCACCTTCTTGGAAGTCCTTGATTCCTACAGATGACTTATCAAACCATCTTTTAATTATTTCTTGGTGTTGCATTAGGTTTCTCTTAGCCTTTTCCCTTTCTTCTTCAAGTTTAAGGAGCATGTTCAACCTTTGTTGTATTACTGGGAATTCCTTGTCTTAGATAGATTGAGCAAGTTGCAATGAAGGTAGAAAAGCATGGGTAAGTAATATGTCTTATTTCCCATAGACAAGGAAGAAAGAAGAATTTCCTAGAGAATATTTGGGTGTTTTTCTATCAGCCTACAGGGCATTATGGAGGGATAGATGCCAATTTTTTTCATGTTTTGTTACAATCCTCCTTAGGATATTAATTAGATTCTTATTAGTAGATTCTACTAGCCCATTCCCTTGAGGGTAATAATTAGTTGAATATTTTATTTAATAATCTTCTCTAGACATATTCAGTTAATATTAAAGAAGAGAAATACTTGGAATTATAAAAAACCAAGGATTCTAGGACACCCAATCTAGTTATAATAAAAGAGTCTAGAAAATATATCACAAGATTTTCATTGACAGTATTCATAGGTAATGCTTCAGTCCATTTGGTGAAATAGTCTGTTGTAGTAATGATGTATTTGTGCAATTGGGAAGAGTTAGGATTGATCTCCCCAATCACATATAAGCCCCATTGCTGAAATGGGAATTCAATAGTAACATGTTGAAGAGGAAAAGTAGGCTTCTTTTCTTTTCTAGTTGACCTTTGGCACTCTAGGAACTTTCTTACATAAGCATGGGAATATTTAAATAAAGTAGGCTAGTAGTAGCCTGTTCTCATAATTTTATGTGTGATAGTGTCTCCCCCAAATTTCCCTCCAGATGGACCATCATGTAGTTTAGCAAGGACTTTGTCAGCGTCCTCCTTCTCAAGGCATCTTAACAAAACACCATCATATTTTTTTTCTGAATAATGTTCCTTGGATGAGCTGGTATTGGTCCAACTTGTTAAGGTTTAAGCTATTATTAGGTTTCTTTTATTTCATTAGATAACCATAGCATAAATAGGATCACTGAGAAATACACAATCACAAGAGACGCATCATTTATCATGGGAAACCCTCATGGGGGAGAAAACCCAACAAAAACTTCCTTAATATAGATATCCAATACAATGCCAAGAGATAACTCAAACAAATACAGAATGTCCTCTCCCAAGAATGAGACTCTCTCTCTCTCTCTCTCTTCTTCTCCAACTGAAGATCCAAACTTGCGCTCTGATCATCAAGTGAGTGAGTGAACAAATGAGGTGCTAGCCTCTCTTATTTATACAATCTGGCACGTGTGAGCTGGGGTGTCTTTTCACTGGTTGGGCCAACTTCTCATTCTGGGTAGTTATAACCACTTTAATATATTCTGGCTAGGACGATTTCTCATTCTGGGTGGTTATAACCACTTTAATATATTTTGGCTGAGCCAACTTCTCATTTAGCCCATTACAATTAGGGTTTGACCAATCCACAAAAGGGGATTTGGTCATTTATAATACCCGACATGATCAATCCACAAAAGGGGATTGATCTAATGAATAATACATCAATAATAAATAGAATACTCTTTGCAGTTACAATATTTCAACACTTCCCCTTAACAACAAGGGTATTATACAACAACATTAGGCGAGAGAGAGGGCAGGATCATCAACTCCATCTTGGAACACTGACTTGCATATCTATAAATCATCAGAAGTTTTTCTCATCATCAATATCATCATTCACAACAGGGAGATGGAATGGCATCATCATCCTCATCAGCATGAGGCTAAGGTAACATCATCATCATCTTCAATGTGAGGCTAAAGTAATATCATCATCTTCGGAATGAAAGATGAAATAACATCATCATCATCATAATCATCTTCAGCAAGGAGCTAAAGTGCCATCATCGTCATCATCTTCAACAAGAAGCTGAAGTGGCATCATCGTCATCATCATCTTCAGCAGGAGCTGAAGTGTCATCATCATCATCATCTTCAATAAGAAGCTGAAGTGGCATCATCATCATCATCTTCAATAAGGAGCTGAAGTTCCATCATCATCATCATAAATTGCATCAACATGGATTAGTATAACACTAATACATCATCATCATCAATAACAACACAAGGCTGATACAACATCAAAAGAAACAATATCACAACACAAAGGTTGAAGCATCATCAACAACAACAACATCACAACACAAAGGCTGGAGCATCATCAACATCAACACTAGGCTAAGAGTCTTCAACACGAGGCTGACATCACAACATGAAGCTGGAAACACATCATCACAACACGAGGCTAGCACATCATCACAACACGAGGCTGGCATGTCATTAGCACGAGGCTGACATCACAACAATTAAGCTCGCACATCATTACAACAATTAAGCTCCCACATCATCTCATCAATTAAGATGGAATCACAACACAACAATTAAGATGGAATCTCAACACAACAATTAAGTTGGAATCACAACACAACAATTAAGCTAGAATCTCAACACAACAATTAAGCTGGAATCACAACACAACAATTAAGCTGGAATCACAACAAAACAATTAAGCTGACATCAACAATTAAGATGGAATCTCAACACAACAATTAAGTTGACATCAACAATTAAGCTGGAATCTCAACACAACAATTAAGTTGGAAGAACAACAGTCGGCTGGCATATCGACACAACAATTAAGTTGGAATCACAACACTAGGCTGGCATCTCGACACAACAATTAAGCTGGAAGCACAACACTAGGCTGGCATCTCAACACAACAATTAAGATGGAAGCACAACACTAGGCTGGAATCTTGACACAACAATTAAGCTGGAAGAAAAGAACTAGGTTGGCATATCGACACAACAATTAAGCTGGAAGCACAACACTAGGCTGACATCTCGACACAACAATTAAGCTTGAAGCACAACACTAGGCTGGAATATCAACACAACACTACTCCCCCTATCGAAGAAGGTCCTTTCAGACTATACCAAGCTTATCTCGAAAGTGCTCAAACTTTACACAAGATAAAGGCTTGGTCAACACATCGGCAACCTATTCATCCATGCTAACATATTGGAGCTTTGTGGCTCCTCTCTGCACCATGTCACGGATGTAATGGTATCAGATCTCTATGTGTTTTGACTTGTCATGAAATACAGGGTTCTCTGTCATCTTTATGCAGCTCTGGTTATCACATAGGATCATGGTTTCTTCCATATCTAGGTCGAATAGACCAGTCAACAACTTATAAATCCATATGGCTTCACAACTAGTAGAACACACAACAATGTATTCTACTTCTGTTGTATTGAGAGCAATGCTTGATTGCTTCTTACTCTCCCATAAGATCATGGTTGATCCCAAATTTAAACAACATCCTGAAGTGCTCTTCCTATCAGACACACTTCCATTCCAATCTGAATTAGTGTACCTACTCAGTGTGAAATTATGATCTCCATCATAACTTAGACCATAATATAATGTACCCTTAAGGTACCTCATCACATGTTTTGCAACAACTAGGTGAACATGTCTGGGTTCTACCAAAAACAAACTCAAGGTGTTCATGGAAAAACAGATATCTGGTCTGGTGTTCATCAGATACATCAACGATCCAATGATCTATCTATACAGTGAGGCATCAATCAATTCTGATGAAGTGTCGACCAGAAGCTTCAACTTCGTTTCCATGGGTGTATTCATGGAATTGCACTCCAACATATCAAATCTCTTCATGATTTCAACTGCATACTTCCCTTGGTTAAGGAATATTCTCTCTGGGCTCTGCCATACCTCAAGACCTAAGAAATAATGCATTAGGCCAAGGTCTTTCACCTCAAATTCTGAAGCGAGCTTCTTCTTACATTCGATGATGATATTTTCTTCCCTAGTTAAGAATACATCATCCACATACAACAACAATATCACCAACTCTTCATTCATAACCTTGAAGTAAAGGTTAGAATCAACTTTACTCTTGGTAAAGCCCAAGCTCGTCAGGAAACTGTCAATTCTTCCATACCAAGCTATAGGATCTTGCTTCAACATGTACAAAGTTCCCTTCAATTGGAATACATGAGTCTTTCTATATTCAAATAAAAGTTTCTCATTACATCATACCAATCTGGTACATTTGCTCAGCGACAATTCAATCTACACAAACATGTGCTAGCTCTATGTGCTTTCTGTAAGGCACTATCTATCTCACTGTCTGGGAGTATGTCCTCTATTCTCTCTTCAACTGTTCCTTCTGGAATTTGGGACTCTGCACCTGGAGCTGATCTAATGCTAAGAATGACTACTTCATTCTCACTGTGGCTACTAAAATCTGAGAGTAACTCCTCTTATTCTATCACGACAACAGTTTCATCTAGAACTGAGAGTGGCTCAATAACTGATACTAAAGATAGATATTCTTCTTTCATGGAGGTAACTCTATCTTTCATTGTAGTCATGTCTCCATGACCCAACTAATGTATTGCATCAACTATCACTCAATTTTAAATATGGGTATTTCTCCCCCTGCATCTCATACTATATATGAATCATGGTTGTTCTGGTTGTCTTCATAAATACTAGAACTATTTCTTCAATAATTGTCTCGTCATAGTCTTCTCCCTTTTGCTGGGAGAATCCTCTGGAAATACATCAGGCTTTTTACATCTGTAACATGTTTGATCTATATAGATCAATTTTGGAAGTAAATACTGACTTCTCTTCTCACGGAAGAATCGATATCCTAGTCTTTCTGACTAGCTTCCTTCTTTGTCACTGAAACAAGGGAATCTTCCGAGGAGATTTCATATCTCTTAGAAGTTTCTGAAGCTACGATCTAGTCTTCTCATGGCATCTGTCTCCCAGTCATGGAAGTTGATTCTTCATCTGATACTTTCTGAGATCAGGATTACTCTCGATTTCTTCTGATTCTATAAGGAATTCATCATCTCTTACAGAATATACTTAGTGTTGAATACCAAGTCTAGATGTGAAAGACAAAGGCAGGCTTCAAACGAGTTCTGCTTCCTGTTCTAATGTTCGGTCATCTTTGGAGCCTTCTGCTCCTTTCAATCATTTTTCATATGAGATACTTTGAATCTTAAGAGATAGCTTCTTCTTCATCTTCTTTGGTACATGAGTGTATATGGTCATGTACATAGTCTACTTCATGTCTCATATAATATGTTTCCTTCAACAACCTTCACTATAGCTTCCTCAGAGTTATCACCTGTGACCTGAAACAAGGTCAACAAAACAACAAGCATGAATAATACTCTTTTGATAATAGTAGATAAAGCAATAGCATGAACAGTCATCACAGTGGCTCCTTTAAAGATGTCACTTGTGACCTGTCTGAAGCAAGGATCAAAAGTAATAAATACAATACGGAATGAGGTCGACACTCTTATAGTGTTGTGATCAAACATTCCTCCATGGCAACCTGGAACTAACACAAGAGGTTTCTCCTAGAGGAGATGTTAGTTGTATCATGCAAATAATTACATTAAGCATTTATCTCAATATGCTCACATGCTACCAAGCACTATAGTGTTTTCTTGACACTTGCACATTTTGAATCTTAGCAACTTAATCATTCAAACCTAGAACCTGGAGTTTTGTTCTCAAGAATGAGTGTGTTGATTTTCTTCTGAGTCTCCTTCACTCAATATGACAAGTGCTTTCTTCAACCTGTCTTATGTACTAGGACAATATGCTATATTGATAGAATATTGGGTTAGAGAATAAGCTCTATGATCTCTACTTTAATCCATCTAATATTTTGACCAAAGGTTAGTATGATGGTCATAGCTTCAACATGCAACACTGATCAAAATAATGTCATAACATTTAGATGTATATTAAAATAATCAAACATGGGTTGCATTATTCTTCTAAATGTATTGGATCTTGAGATCCTTTTGGGTCTATGGCAAGAGATCCCTTCTCCTGCAAATATCCTTTAATGCTTAACAATTTAAACATGTGAGTACATAACAATTTAAACAGGTAGTGGCACCATCTGGTAGCAACGACAATGATCACCAACTCTTAAAAACTTCAAGGGTGACTACAACTGGTACTACTGCTGATACTTCAACTAGTACTACAATTGCAATTGATACTACAACTGGTTCTGAGACTGCAACTGCAACTGCAACTTAGGGTTTTATGAGGAAACCCTAATTTTTCAAACTTCAAATTTTGAAATTATGATCCAGGGGATATATGCGTTGAGTTGAGGTGAGTAAACTGGTGCAGTCAGATTTCTAAAAATCCAACTTTTACCCCCTCAAACTTGACCAACGAATTTCTGGACTGGTGCTTCTGGTTTTCTGGTACTTCTGGTACTTTTGGTTTTCTAGTACTGGTGAAAACTAGGGTTTCACTTTCTGGGAGATCTACCCACTGAAAAGGTGTGTTGAAGGTGCCAAAGAACTCCTTGGGTTAGGGTGCACTTTTCTAGATGATTTTGAGGTTGAAACTCTTCTTCAATAAAAATCCCTAATTTGCATGTACGACAACAGTGACATTTTTCTCTTTCTCTTGTGAAAGATGCTCTCTTCATCTTAGCTCTGATACCATGTTAAGGTTTAAGCTATTATTAGGTTTATTTTATTTCATTAGATACCCATAACATATATAGGATCACTGAGAAATACACAATCACAAGAGAC
>ML820365.1:185802-216880 GCA_009831015.1 Picea engelmannii
TCTCTCTCTCTTCTTCTCCAACTCTCCAGACTTGCGCTATGATCATCAAGTGAGTGAGTGAACAAATGAGGCGCTAGCCTCTCTTATTTATACAATCTGGCATGTGTGAGTTGGGGTGTCTTTTCACTGGTTGGGCCAACTTCTCATTCTGGGTAGTTATAACCACTTTAATATATTCTGGCTGGGCCGACTTCTCATTCTGGGTGGTTATAACCACTTTAATATATTATGATTGAGCCGACTTCTCATTTAGCCCATTACAATTAGGGTTTGACCAATCTGCAAAAGGGGATTTGGTCATTTATAATGCCCAACATGATCAATCCACAAAATGGGATTGATCTAATGAATAATACATCAATAATAAATAGAATACTCTTTGCAGTTACAATATTTCAACACAACTTAATCCTAAGAATCCTCTTCTTATTTTGTTCCATGTAATGTGGAGTTGATCCATAGGTTAAATAGTACTTCATTTCATAATACCATTGGTCAGTGTTAACATGGATATAGAGGATTTCATTCTCAAATAATCTTTGATATTGATAAATCCCATATTCACTTGTTCTGTCTTCTGCTAATTCAACTGCCAACTTGCATAATCCTTGGCCTTTGACAATTTTAGAAAGCTTAATGTTCAGCTCATATTCTTGTAAGGATGTTATCCAGTTGGCTCTTTTCTCTCCCAAGTCCTTTTGTACCAAGATCTTTCTCATAGTAGGGTAGGGTACTATCACCTTGGTCTTATATTTGATTAGATAGGATCTGACTTGTTTAGAAACTTTATAAAGTGCATAAGCTTACTTATTCATTTAAGGATAGTCTAGCTCTGCTCCTTGTAGTCCTAAACTCATAAAGGTGATTGGATATTCATTTCCTTCCTGATTCTTCTATGTTAGGAAATCTACAAATATAATATTAAAAGAAAATGTATAGAGTATAGGATAGTTGGACAAGTGACCAAACCCTATACTCTGCATTATGAAACTAATAAACCAGAAAGAGATGGATTGTTTTGTGAAAGAATATTTGGACCTATCAAAAGTAGATTTTGTGCTTGTGGAAATTCTCCAAGTATCGGAAATGAGAAGATAGACTCAAAATTTTGCACACAATGTGGAGTTGAATTCGTTGATTCTCGAATTCAAATATATCGAATGGGATACATTAAATTGGCATGTCTGGTGGCTCACGTATGGTATTTGAAATGCCTTCCTAGTTATAAATGTTTGCTGAATTCAAGACTCATCAGTGCCCAAGCCTGTGCTATCTCCACTTTGATTCTTCAAAAGAGGCTTTTTCCTTATAACCCCATTTAAACTCTGCATTTTTCTTTATCATGTCTTGGAGGGGTTTAACAGTTTCAACAAATCTTGGGAAAAATCTCCTTACAAAGTTAATATTTCTAAGGAATGACAACATAGATTTCTTATTATGGGGAGGAGATACTTTTGAGATGGCTTCAGTTCTCTCATGCTCAATCATCATTCCTTCTCTTGATATGATGAATCCTAAGAGTATACCTTCATGAACTGCAAAAACAGAGTTATTTGGGTTGATTGAGATGCCATATCTTCTACATCTGTTAAATATCCTCCTTAAGTGAGTTATATGATCCTTTCTTTCTTTAGAGAAGACTGTGATATCATCAAGGTACACCACTTTAAAATCACCAATGAGTCCTCTAAAAGCTATGGCCATATCTCTCTGGAAAGTTTCCTCAACATTTATCAATCCGAATGGAATTTTTCTATAAGAATAAGTTCCCCATTTAGTTCAGAAAGTTTGGCCGTTGACCAAGTTTTGAGGAACACTTGGTCATATTTGACCATTTTTGGGACTTTGACAGCCTGTCAAAGATGGAGCGCAAGTCGAAGCAGAGATCGTGGAAGCTAGACCCCCTTTTTGGGTCCTTTTTGGGTTTTGGGGGATAATGTAATGGGTATGGGATGTCTGCCCATGGGTTTACCCATGTTTAGGCCCCCTTTTTGTAATGTATAAGTAGAAGTCTAGGCTATGTAAGAAAGGACCTTTTTTGGAGGACACTTGAGAAGTGGCTTGCTTAGTGCTAAGAGCTTATCTGTGTGATATATTTGTAGAGTTGAGTGCAAGTATTGTAAGTGTTGAGTGCATGGATTGTAAGAAGGTTTTATGCTTAGAGATACTTGGGGAAGGAGGATCTAGCGAGCTGCACAGATCTCCTGTCCTGAGCGGAGTAGGTTTTGAGGCTTTGTGCTTGTAACTGGTTGGCCAGCAATAATACAGAATAAGAGTTGATGGACGTAGCCCCATGGTGGGGATGAACCACGTAAATCTATGTGTCATGATTTGTGCTGCTACTTACATGTGTTTTCCCTCTCTTGCTAAGTGCTATGACATGTTTGGATAGATTTACTTATGCTTTGTGCTTATTAGATGTGTATAGATGATAGATTTGATGTGTATGAAGTTGCTAAGTGCTTGGTCTACCAGATTCGGTCTATTGTATGATGGTAAGTGTTGAATCATCTTAGATCTAAGTATATACTAAAATGCTCTGTGTTATATGTGGAGTGAGATGAGGGTTAATTCTAGGTGAACTATTGATGCTAAGTGCTTTTTAAAGTGTGTAATCATAGATTTGGATCACAGCTAAGGTTGCAGACACCTGAGTCCTGCAACCACCCCTGCCTCTACCTCGGGTGAGACTTCATCTGCTTCGCAGGTGTTTTCGAAAGGGCTGGTAGTTAGGGTTTTGTTGGTGCATTGTTGTAGCGTTGAACCCTGGGTCTTCCCCTATGCCAAAAAATGGTTACGTTGTCGGGACCTGAAACTATGATTTTTAGGAACTAAGGAAGAAGAAGCTTTGTGCAAAGATTCATCCTAAACTTGTGGAAACTCTGTGTGTAGATCTATCGCTCTGATGCACAGTACTATACTCGACCTACAAATCTTTGTGTTGAAGAAAAGAAGATAGATCTAAAGAAAAGAGGTAAGATCTGTAAGCTTTGTGCTCTGATAAAGGTAAGAATAGTGAAAGGTTTTTAGATCTGGAAGATTTGTGCTCAATAAGTGGAAATTTTTGTTTCTGAAGCATGAATTTAGGTATGCTTGATAGATTTTGTCCTAATTTTAAAACTAGGGCATTTTTAGATGAAAGAATGTTTGATATGAATATATCTGATAAGAATAATGAAAGATATGTTATACCTATGCATAGAAAGAATGTTTGGACTAACGAGTGGATGCAGGATCCTAGAAAGAAATTTTTGCAGGCTAGCCATTATGATCCTAGCGCGCAGTACAAAAAAAGTTGGGGATCATTGAAGAGAAAGAGAGGATTAACTCTTTGTTACAGTTGTAGAAGACCAGGACATATTGCTAAGGAATGCCCTGGGAGAAAACCTAGTTGCCTCTATTGTAAGGATATGGACCATGAAGTACTAGATTTCCCTAGAATGATTGCTAGACTTGAAAATATGAATATGGAGAAAGCAGACCCCGAAGGAGATCAAGAGACTAAGATTATAGAAGAACTCAAGAAAGAATAAGAGATTATGTTACTAAAAATGAAAGAAACCCTGGATGAACATAAAGATGCCAGTTTGTCAGAGATCTTCAAAGAAAAGGAGAAAATCAAAGTAAGAATAGGAGACTTCGACATTGACTATGCTCTAGATGAGGAAACACATATGAACATTATGACAGAAATCACTTGGGAAAACCTAGGAAGGCCTGCTATGGTTCCTTCACTAGGAAAAATAGGGTTGTTTAAAGGAAAAATGGTAACCCTATGTGGCAGGATTACCCAGATAGCTATGAGTACCCATGGAGCTTCGACAGAGGAAGAATTTGAAGTTATTAAATTTATTGAGGATCGTGCCCCATTTCCAGCTTTGTTAGGCAAGATCTGGATTGAAAAAAACCAGATCCTAAGAAAAGAAGAAAAGGAATCCCTAGAATAGAAGAAACAAGAACTCATGGAATTTATGACTAGAAGGATCGCCTACTTGATGGAAGAACAAGAGAACAAATCTAATCTATTAGACACCAGGGACTTGGACGTCAAAGCTATAAGAGCATTAGAGGAACCAAAGAAGACTGAAATACCTAATCCATATGTTGAAGGAGTATTACCCTCGGATATGAAGAAAGAATCTCATCAGTGCGAAGTGACTATGTCGAGGGAGGATAGGAATCAGAATGGGAAAAGACCGACTGAGTTGAAGACTACCGGGAAGAAGGCCCGAAAATTAAGTAAGAAAAAGACAAAGATTGAAAAGTTACAAGAGGTCCTAGGTGGAACACTCCAGAAGGAAAAATCACATGAATTGAACTTCACCGAGATATCATAACAGAGACATATGGCACTTCATCATAGTGAAACAATCTAGCCATTGGACCGATATACCCGTTCGACTTTCACCCCGAACGGATAGAAAATCATTCAAGGATCACCACCAGACTGTTGGACCTCACCATAACGGACATATCTACGATAATGGAAGCTTCATACCCATTACAAGTAGACCGTTGACTAACTTCATATTTATCTCGTTGCGTCGTGCCCGAAGAACACTTTTTCCAACTGAAAATTCGAAGCTCGTAGAACTAGTGATTGTATATAGTGATCACTGCAAGAAGATTGTTCATCCTAGTGCATTATCTGAGATCACCGTTCCCCGATTATATTTTCCGAGTGCGTATGTTTGACGAGCTCACTGCAGTTGAGGAATCCTTCACAGAGGTCCTTCTCAATTTAATGACTGAAAGAGTCATGTCGGAAAGAGGAATGTCCACCAGAGTCCAAGCATCATCAACGAGAGGAGTGAAAGCCTCCCCATCAACTGCTCGAGCAGGAACATCTCGAGCCGGCTTGGAAAGGAGAACTAAGCATAAAGACGACATAGCCAACGCGAAGTTAGTGCCATCCATCCTACCAGCTTACATACCCCCTTAGAGTAGTGCGATTAACATGGATAGTGTCCCTAGAGACTTTGAATACACCTTAGTCACTGCATATCTACCGAAAGGAGTATGCACCTACTGCGCAGATCAAGACAAGGTTACAACGTTGAAGTTTTGCGACTTCAACCTGGGGGACCATAAGGTTTACAACATGCTGGCCCCATATAAGTACTTGACAAGAACTAAGGGAAAGAATTCGAAGATCGTCCCTCAACAATGGACGATGAACCTCACGTAGTCTACTTTTCTCAACGTTATTAAATTACCACACTTCCACAGACACCGAGAGGTAAATGATTTTGTAAAATTGTTGCTAGCAAGTTACCATGGGGGATACCTGTGGTTAAATCATCGCATAACTGTTGATCCAATGCCGATCAATAAGATCACCGGGATTAGCATGCAGGGCCCTGATCCCCAGGATTACTACCCTGGAAAGACCACAAACCGCGCTCTTTCACAGAATATTAAATAAGCTTATGGAAATGTCGAGAAGGGCACGCGAGGCTACAAGGTAGCCTCTATCAAAAGTGGCGCAGTGCACCTCGCATGTCAACTGATCGCAGGAAAGATGGTACATAAGAATCGACCTACACAGGTATCAGGATTCATAGTTGACCTCGTAGGAAAATGCACAGAGGGACTACAGATGAACTGGGCGAAGTACCTGGTAAACTACCTACAGATTGACTGTAGAGAAGCCCAGGATCAGGGGCATGAATTCCATTTTAGCTGGCTTCTAATACTGATCACTTTTGTTTCATGGGAGCTATCGAAAGGCACAACCTTCCCATACCTTGACCCCTTTGAACCACTTGCTGCGAAGTTCAGTACATTATGGTACTCGGCTGACATGAACAAGTAATAACAATCAAATGTCGTTTTCCACACATATTATAACCAATTGAAAGCATCCATAGGGGGTGAACCTCGCATAACCCCAAACACTTTACAAAGGTTCCGACCTCTGATAAAGTTCAGCATGGACCGCCACTTTATATAACTAACTCCACACATCGATGAGCACCATGAACAACTTCAGTCCTATTATAAGCTGATAGAAGAAGACCTAGAAGAGATCACCAAGGAATGGTCAGTGGACCTCCTTGTTGCAGTAGATCCATCAGACATTTCAGACATCAACAACCGAGAATCTGCACAAGACACACCTGGGCCCAGTAGGACAAAGAAGATGAACAAGCCTGAAGAGGTTCAGGATGTAGATAACATATCTGTAAGGATGGCTTCCATCACACCAGATCAAGGAGGTAATAGCGAATACCTAGAGGAAGTCGAACAAAGACCGGAAGACGAAGTCAAAGTTATAAAGAAGAGGAAAGGGTCACCTCCGAAGACTCCCTCCCAAAAGAAATCGAATGAAACCGTAACTAAGATGCATACCACGCTCACTCCAGATGACTTCAATTTCCTCCTCGCAATTACAAATGAAGCCATAGAAGAGATAACAGAAAAGAAGGAAGCAAAGAAGGAGTAGATATATAACCGGATTGAAATTGGGATCCAAGAAGTGCAACAGGAACTCCAGTCTAGCCGCACAATATCTATTGCACCTCTACCAAAAGGAACAACAGAAGTGGGAGAAGAATCAGTTCAACTCCGCAATATTGTTGATACAATCGAAGTACGCCTTCGACACGCACAGGAAGAAAAAGCACAGGTTACTCAAACCTTACAGAAATCACAAGAGGAACTCATAGAACAACGTCGAGCCACACAACAAGAGAAGGGTTCTCTCCAAGAAAAAATTGAAGAAGATAGAGAGAATATCCAAAAGGATAAAGAGAAACTGCTTGTGAAGAAGATCGGGATGGAAGAAGCAGTTAACCGAGCATTCTGCTCCATCACTGGCTTAGAACAAAAGAGAGAAGAACCCTTCGAACGTCAGGTGATGAAGCTTGTTGAAGTTATTCAACAGCTTCAACAAAGGGTCGTGGAATTAGATCTTCAAACTATACCAAGTACCTTGCAAGAAGTGCGTGACCAACGAGAATTGAATGCTTAGAGCACAGTCGAGAGGATTAAAACACTTGTTGCAGAATGAAAATAGTTAAGTAGCAAAAGCGTGCAGATATATGAACAACTATTCAAAGACCCAGATTTGAAGAAATTGGAGTCCCAACTCCAGGAAGAAAAGTAGCACACAGATATAGTATAGGTGCAGCTCAAGCTCCTGTAACCCATCGAGGCGATGAAGAGATCCCAGGAACAACGCACTGCCCAACAACTTGTTCTTACCACGCAGAACAGAGTGATGGAAGTCACCCAAAAACTCCAACCCAGTCAGGAAGCGACCTATCTACTATTTGAATAAATTGAAGGCCAAGGAATAGTACTAGAACAAGTAGTTGTCACAGTCGAGCAACAACTGGAAGGACCTATCAGCAAAGTGGTTATTCAGGAATTCGTTGAGCAAGAAGTAGTAGCACACAGACAAGTCGAAGTAGCTCAAGCCAAGCTCGAGACCTTTGAAGCAAAGTTACCCAGACCTGATTGACTTGGGATGAGTCACAGGTGAGTGTTGGGGGCTTGTTGGCCCTTGACCAAGTTTTGAGGAACACTTGGTCATATTTGACCATTTTTGGGACTTTGACAACCTATCAAAGATGGAGCGCAAGGTGAAGCAGAGATCGTGGAAGCTAGACCCCCCTTTTTGGGTTTTTTTGGATAATGTAATGGGTATGGGATGTCGGCCCATGGGTTTACCCATGTTTAGGCCCCTTTTTTTAATGTACAAGTAGAAGTCTAGGATATGTAAGAAAGGACCTTTTTTGGAGGACACTTGAGAAGTGGCTTGCTTAGTGCTAAGAGTTGATCTGTGTGATATATTTGCAGAGATGAGTGCAAGTATTGTAAGTGCTGAGTGCATGGATTGTAAGAAGGTTTTATGCTTGAGCTACTCGGGGAAGAAGGATCTAGCGAGCTACGCAGATCTCATGTCCTGCGCGGAGTAGGTTTTGAGGCTATGTGCTTGTAACTGGTTGGCCAACAATAATACAAAAGAAGAGTTGGTGGACGTAGCCCCAGGGTGGGGGTGAACCATGTAAATCTGTGTGTCATGCTTTGTGCTTCTACTTACATGTGTTTTCCCTCTCTTGCTAAGTGTTATGACATGTTTAGATATATTTACTTATTCTTTGTGCTTATTAGATGTGTATAGATGATAGATTTTATGTGTATGAAGTTGCTAAGTGCTTGGTCTACCAGATCCAGTCTGTTGTATGTTGCTAAGTGTTGAATCATCTTAGATCTAAGTATATACTACAATGCTCTATGTTATCTACGGAGTGAGATAAGGGTTAATTCTAGGTGAACTATTGATGCCAAGTGATTTTTTAAGTGTGTAATCATAGATCTGGATCCCAGCTAAGGTTGTAGACACCTAAGTCTTGCAACCACCCCTACCTCTACCTCAGGTGAGACTTCATCTGCTTCGCAGATGTTGCTGAAAGGGCCGGTAGTTAGGGTTTTGTTGGTGCGTTGTTCTAGCGTTGAACCCTGGGTCTGCCCCTATGCCAACATAAAGTAGTTTTTATTTGGACGTCATGGGAAACTAAGACTTGATTTTAACCTAAAAATCCATCCAATAATGAAAGCATATCAGAGCCCGAGACACATTGGAGTATCTGTTCCATGGGTGCGACAGGATAATTATCTTTTTTCGAGGCCTTATTTAGATTTTTGAAATCTATACAAAGTCTAATGTCTCCATTTTTCTTCCTCACATGCACTAGATTGGAAATCCATTGAGTGTGTCTGAATGGAAATATTGTCCTTGCTGCCAATAACTTGATTAATTCAACTTTAAATTGAGGCTCCAAACTTGAATGCATTTTCCTCAACTTTTGTTGAAAATGATTTGTTTGAGGCTTCATTGGGATGATATGTTGAATAATATTTGTATCATAGGTTTTGACGTCATCATAGGTACAAGCAAAGATATCTTTGTATTCTTTGAAAATATTGATGAAGGATTTCCTTTCAACAAGGGAACAATTTTTTTCCAAGATTTATGTTCTGAGGTACATTGTTTGTTCCTAGATTGACAACTTCAACTACATTGCTAAATTGTTAGTCTTGAAGTTTGTTACCTTTTTGAATTTATCTTGGAGGTCATAGAGTTTCTCCAACCTTACCACATTCTTAGGTATATTATTAATTGGGATGGCCTTATCCTTTTGTTGTGTTTGATCTGCCGAGTTAAGAACATCTGTGTTCATATCTTGATCATGTTGGCCTTCATCATTTATAGAATCTTTGAAGTTAACTTCAAGGTGTAGGAAGCTCATAATTTGTTGGTCATCAACAAAGACTCTCCACTTGGTCACATTATTAGGAATTGAAGGCTTGTACAGTAATTCCACAGAGAAAGAATCAGGAAATACCCCTTCTGATGCTACATTTGCTAACAAATCAACATTATAGTTCAAAGAATGAGGAACAATACTGGTATTAAAAGCATCAAACAATTTAATCAATTCCCATACCTCTTGTTGGTAATGCTTAATATGAATTGAAAGATAATGTATGGTGTTTCTCACCTATCTTATTACAATCTCAAAGTCACCAAATACCTTGATTGTATTTTCTTCCAAGTCTACTTCTTTTCTTATTCCTTGGAGAAGGGCTTCGTATTCAACAATAGTGTTCGTACATTGAAACTTAAGTCGGCATGATATTAATATTTTCTTGTGAGTAGGGTCTTTTAGTATGCATCCAACACCTACACGATCAATAGAATTGGATCCATAAAAAAATAAAGTCCACATGTTAGGATCTCTTTTAAGTTTGTGTATGGACTCATAATTTTGCTCATTTTCTGAATTATTGGGGTTAGTGAGATTAGCAAATAGTTCTAGTTTGTCTCAAGATACTATGTTAGAATGTACAAAAGAATCATTGTTACTCCTATATACTATGTTATATTAGGTCTCAACAATATGAATGCAATGAAGGATTTCATATTGTGTGTTTGATTTTGCATGGGAAGAAATATCAGTTGTGTGATTCCCAAAGAATGAATCATAAGAACAATTCCCAAGAATTGAATGATTAAACATGATGGGCTCATTGGGGTCTTTCAAATCTGTTACCACTTGCTTCATGTACCTTTCTCTATCAAATCTGATTTGGTTGGGTTTTCCATCATAAGGAAGCTATAGATGTGACCAATATGTGAAAAAAAATCCATCCAACATAGCTGACCAGTCTCTGCTCAAAATCATTCCATACGTATCACGGATATCCACTACTATGATGGCAATTGTATGATGTACTTTAGGGTTGGATAATAATATAATTAAGAAATTATTTAATTCCTCAATAACTTTGACTCTCATCCTATCCATCTGCATTATTTGGATATCCAATTCTTTAGGTTTGACGTTGAGTTTCTCACATACCTTGAATGGAATTACATTAGATGAAGCTCATGGATCCATCATGCAATTGTGCAGATTTATGTTAAAAATATCAAAGGAAAGAAAGAAAGGAGGAGTGTTAGACCTCGATCTTTGGTTGGTAAGAGATGCATTGACAATTAATTTTCTTTTTGGTGTTGTCTTCTCAGTAGTATGGTTAGCTTTACCTTTCCCCTTTATGGCTCCAACCTTAGGTTCTTGATATTTTTTGGAAGTGTTACCTTGGAGAGTTTTTATGAAATTTTCCTAAATTTAGGGAAGCTTCATCACTTCAAACAAGGAAATGTTTTCCTTATTTATTTTCAAATCTTCTAATAAATCATAATTCAACTTCGATGGAGGAGTAGAAGGAGTACTTTGTTTGTCAACATCATGGGTCTTTTATGTGATGGATGTTGTTTTAGTAGCACTGGAAGATGCGGGAGGGTTATAAGATGAATTTTTACTTGCACTCCAGGTAGTTACTGCATTTTGTGACATGTGTATTTCTTCAACTTCTTCCTCTTCTTCCCCAACCCCAAACAATATATCCCAAAAATAATTAACTTTTTGTTCTTTAGTTCCCTCAGTTTCCTAAGATTGATCTTGTTGTTCAACCTCTCCCTCTTCTTCATATTTAGATTCATTCATGTTTTGATTTTCCCAGACCTGGAGAGCCTGAAGAATATCTTCCATATTAATACCATCTAAAGAGGTGGGGGTGGTCTTATTGGTAGGAGGAGTGATGTTTTCTTTCTTGGGTTGAAACTTGAAAAATTTCTTAGGGTTGGAAGAGCCTTCTCCACTGTTTTTCTTCAAATCAATTATCTCGTTAGATATTTTCTTGATGATTATCCGGAGGGATTCCATGTCCATGGAAGCATAATATTTTTTATCTTCTGAGGTTTTGATAACAATGGATTTAGTTTTAGGATTTGTTTTATCTTTCGAAGACTCAGCCCCAGGATTACCTTTCAGAATTAACATGGCCTTCTCAACTTTAATGGTTTCTTTAAAGGTTTCCTCAAGAATGGTTTTATCAGTGTTCTTAACAAACATTTCCATTGATAGGGGAAGAGCCGAAATACAAAATTCTATGGAAACGTCTTCAACATGATTATAATATTGTGGAATTCTCTTCATCAAAGTAAGGAAACATTGATTAAATATTTATTTATTCTTTAGCTTCCATCTTAATTCTGGAAAGTTCTATGACTAAGGTTGTTGGGGTTTTGTCTTCTCCGAACTTTTCAATAAAAATGGTCTCAAATTTCCTCCAAGTAGTGATTAAGGCTTCTTCTAGGGAAAATAACCATGTTGAAGCTTTATTTTTGAAAGTATAAGGAAACAGTTTGTAGACAACATCTTCATGCCTAATATTCATGAGTCAAACAACAAGAAAGATTTTTTTTATATGGTCTTCTGCCAAGTCTCTTTTGTCCTGGTCAAACTTGGGTAAGAACTTCTCAGGATGTTGTGGCATGGCATGAAGTGTCACAGGTACTACAACAATGTCAAGAACCAACCAGGGTTGATAGGGTGGTGGGTTTTGATTATTTCCAGACATGGATTGTGTATTTTATGAATTTTCCTCCTCTCCTTCCAGTTCATCTTCAAAATCACTTCTTGGGGTTCGAGAGATTCAAAGGGTAAAGGAGATTGACCACCTCCACCAGTGAGTAAAAAAAGTTCAAGTTTGAAGTCAGAAGTCTCCAAAATGCCTTGCAAAATTTGAGATAAATGATACTTGGGTGTCCTGACGGTTGGGTTCTCTTGGTAGGTGGAAGGGTTTTCAAAAAATGGGTCTTCACTCGAGGGATTTCCTTGAAATTGAGGTACCAACTAGTCAATTGGAGGCTAGTCGGTTTATCTTCTCCACTGTCGTTTCAACACATGATCAAAATATTCTTTTATTAGTGTGTTAAGTTCAGGTATCGTATATCTTTGAGGGCTTGAAGAAGAAAATTTAGGCTCATAATGAGTGGGGACTCGATGACTAGAGACCTAATTCGGTGTATTTACTAAGCATGATACACGATGAGATGATTGCTTAGGATTGTATGGGTAAGAATCACTCGATTGATCATGATTTATAAGTTGAATAGATTAGGTAGGGTTTTTCATTTTCTTTGAAGCCATTCAATTCTATGACCCTCCTAGCTCAATTTTTGTTGACGAGACCAAATTGGATTGTCAAGAAGGAAGGGAGAATACTCAATGGTAGGTCCCAGTTAGACCTACTCTCGTTTGGTATGGCATTTCTGACCCATATGTGGGCCTGGTTGCCACTCTAATTTATAATCTAAATATTAATTTGAGAACCAAAGGTTCTCATATGAACTAAAATATGAGACTAAATTAACTAATGTTGTCTACTTCTTAATCTAAATGCAATTATGAAATATTCTAATCATATCAGAATACAATGAAAGATGATATCATTAAGATTAGAGAAAATTCATACATCATAATGATAAATAATAACAACAAATTACAGATTCATCCACAATTAGTTGCACTATGCATCCATAACATCATAGTTGTATTCAAAGGAAAATATGTGACAACATGAGCATTAAGGAGAAATTGTAGAAATAATTCACACAACAGATTTCTATAATACTCAAATAGAAGACAAATGCATTAATAAGAGTCTCAAATACATTCACCATCACCACAGATTCCCTGAATGCCTCTTGTTCTTTATTAATGCTGAAGTAAAATTACTCTCTATCATTTACAAAGGGGAAAAGTCCCTCTTTCATTGTAGCCATCTCTTTTATAAAATTAGAGGAGGTTGTTCACCTTGTGTAACTGTCAGTGTGTCAGATGACAATTACAACACTTCATTTTACATTCCAACTTGGGAATTTTACAAAATTATATGTGGTAAAAAATTATAGGAATTCATTACAAAATATAATAATTAAGAGGTCTTTGACTGATGCATTTTGTCTCTATATTCCTTCCAAATATTGAAGTCCTTCAAGATAACATCTATTCTGTCCAACTACATTTTTCGAGGTCCATCTCACTGTCACAGATTGTGGTTGTCACTTCTATCTTCAATATCTACTCGGTTTGTTGCATGAATTCCTTGGCCAATGGGATCAGTTTGAGTGGATTTATAAGCTTTGTTTCCATAACTTCTTTATCAACCTCCTCGATTTCTTCAATATATTTCATGATGAGATTCCTTCTAGTTTCCACATCTTTTATCATCAACTCAACTAGTGTTGCTTCTTCTAAATATGCCATGGTGCCCATCCCAAACTGTTCAATTTGGTTGTCTGATGCCCTCCATAGTCTTTTACGGGATCTACTTATTGCCTTGTAAGTGCTTTTAATATCACTTGTGATATATTTCCCATTATTAATGAGTACTTGATCTTTGATCTTCTATCTGTATGTGTAGGCTAGCAAGGTGCTAGGTGGGTTATTATACACATCTTTCCAGTCTATAATCTTGTCATAGGCACTTTGAGCCTTTGGGTACTTTTCCTTTATACTTTCCATCTACACACCTAGCTTAAGGTAGTCTCCCTTGTTCCTTTGAATTTCATTTAATAAACATAAGAACCTTTTCTGTACACCTCTAAGTTATTCATTGGCATTATTGGCTTCTTTTATGATTGTCTCCAAGACAACAGTTCCCCTTTTTCTTTATTCTATAGTATTTTCCAAAATTTCATTTTCTTGCTGGGAGTTTCAAACCATGTCTTCTAACTTCTCATTATAAATTATTACCTCCAGGTGTTCTTCCTACAATCTCGTCAACTCTTCTACATGTGTGGACTTGATCTGCTCCATTTACTCTAAATGTTTAAGCTTGAGAGCTCCTATCTCTTCCCGGTACAATCTCTTCTTTATGTTGTCTCTCTCTTCAAAATCAACATTTAACTTTCTCCCTTGAAGCTTCAACTCTCTTTGTACTTCTTCTCTGTGTAGTTGTTTTGTTGTATGGGCTTATTTCTTGAACTCATTGGCCAAGATTTGTCTGATTGTATTCATGGTCACTTCAAGTTCAGCTACTATGGTTCTAAACATATCAAGTGCTTCTCCAATCTCATAAACCGACATGGCATTTGCACCAACAAAGGCATTGAGGGTTGATGTTGTTTGTATAGCATTTTCTTTTGCATATTTTCTTACCTTCCACTTAATGCTCCTTTAACGGATTCTTTCTTGAGTGCTACTTCTCCCCTTTTCCTTTTAATTGTTCTTCTCTCAATGGCTCTAGTCTTATGACTGCAATAATAGTCACCTACAACTACTACAACTTCATCTATCCACAGTTCCTGATATATGTAGGAGATATTTCCAGGGATCACTGCAAGAGGAGTACATTCTTCAATCGGGACTAGGACTATGATGGCATTGGGTTTGTCACCAAAATTATGTTTAGTTTATATTATTCTTTTTTCTTTATCATCTCTATATTTTCCTCTATTTTCCGTTATGACTCAACTAGATTCCTTTTCCCCTATTCTTATTTCTTCCTTTTTTATTTAGCGTGAACAACTAATCATGTTTTCTCTTCATGTTCATTTATCTTCTTTTCAAGGTCTTCCTTTTCTTTGGCTTTGGTCCCTGTCTCTGTTTTCTTTGTCTTTATTTCAGTATCCTTCTTTGAGACTTGGTACTTATCTTTACTTTTATCCTATTCGTCCTACTTCTTTTACATTTCTTCCCTTTTTCTATGTTGATATTTCTCTTCTTCTTCGTCAACTTTCCTTGATCTCTCCTTAGCTTTCTTTTTTGTTCTCTTTATCTGGCTTCCCATTTCTCCTTATCTTGTTGAAGTAATGCTTTAAATTATTCCTTGACCACAACCCTCTCTTCATCTTCTTCCTTTTGGAGTTTCTCTTTGGATGTTTTACTTGGTAGCATGTCTAATACTTCTTAAAAAAATAGATCTCCTCTAAAGAGATCTTCTGAAAAGTTAGCTTCATGAACAACTTGTTGGGTGACATTAACTGACTTCATATGGTTGTACACTACAATGTGAGGATCATGTCCTTTTGTGCTCCCTGTGCACAAACATACTTACCTTAAAGCCTTGTCTTCTTTCTTAGCACATGGTTTATTGGACAAAGTATACCTACCTATGTGCAGTGGGAAGATCAACCAATACTTATTTTTCTTCTCTGATAAATAGGCTATGACCCCTTTCTCAACTGTTTGATATGCAATTTCTCTTGCTAACATCTTATCAGACACATATTTGGGAAGGAAATGTTGTGGCCTAGTGGCTCCATATACCCTGATATAGGTATAATATTTATTTATATATCAGTCTCCTATATCATTTAGGGTTGTGATATCCCCTTGAGATATCCTGTGTGGGTAAATCCCAAAAATGACCTTGTACAGAGAGGCTAGGAGATAATAAAAAATAATGTATCAATATTATTTATAATTTATGTCTCACAATTCCAAGCAATATATATGAATCAGAGGCTGACTTGGGTTCCAAATTCATTCAAAAATAGGGAAATGATGAGAAGAGAAGATAACATCATTAAGGTATGTTTTCATATAAAAGCTAGGGTTTTTCATACCTTATGCTTCCCTAGATTGATTGATAATTTTGAAGTCAAGGAAGTTTACCCGGTTTAAAACTTGTCCAGTCTTGACCACTATGTACACCATTGGGAACAACTCCATTATGAAGTGTATGTTGGTTTCCTCTCCATACAGTCTGCAGATCATCGTGTTGAACAACTTGTATGTCCCTTTCAGATACAATGTTGGGATATACATTTTTCCCTGCTTAACTTGTCTCTCTTCTTTGACATACCAACTTTTCATTAGGCCCTCGAAATCTTAATTTTAAACCTTGAATTTATGCAGAAAGGATTCATTCAGTGATATTGTAGGTTTAAGGGTTTTATATATTATCCTGATGTCTTCAACTTTCAAGGAATCAATCGGAATGTTTGACTCATTGATTATAGTGGTCGTTTCCTTCTATAGATGGGTAAAACACCACTGTGCAACATCGTTGTAAGGGAAGAGCATGGGGTGATCTACCACAATGTGAATACCACTTCTCCTAATGTTCTGATATTCATCAATGTCTTCGTCGTCAGATGGGTATTCCTCATTTTTGAAAATATGATATATCTCATGGTACCTCAAGCAGTGCTCCCTTTTGTTGAAGAAACTGGTATTTGCATTGTAAGAGAGTCTCGACTGGAAATAGGTGCATGTCCGATAGATGCCAGCTTCTTTGCTTTCCTAGTCTACGTACAACACATATTTCCTGGGTATATTCTCACATAGAAGACCAAAAATTAGCCACCCCAAAAATAGTTATAGAAAGTATCAAATTCAAAATGAATATCATACATACCTATTCTCTTGAAGCTTCAGAGCAAGTTTGAACTTATCTTTCTTACCATGGTCTGAGTACTTACACTTTCATAGTTTTCATAGGGATAAACAAGATGTCAATTATGGATTAACAAAAGTGCTATATTTTACAACTTTTTCACTAAACCATTTGTAATAAATGTTAAGCGGGTTACAACATTGGCTTGGTCAGAGATGTACGACCTCTGTTAATTCTTCGACCAAATCTCTATGTTTGTTACCATTGGTGTGTCGTCGGAGGTATAGGGCCAAGGATATCATGGACATGCTTTCCGATCAAGTTGTTGTTGGGAGGTTTGATAGAGATACCTGTTTTTGAAATGCTTAAAGGCATCAAACCCTTCTGACGACAATTATCTATTATAACATGTGTTTTCCCTTGAGATATGTGTTAACGATCCAAGTAACCAATTAATTGGCAAGATGTTATGTATTAATTCATTTGTATAGCCAATATCAACTACCATTCTATTTATTATTTTACTTTACCAATTTTCTCGAGTTGTCATATGTAAGAGGGGCACATGGAGGGTGAACCTTACAAAGTCACGATATCGTCGGATAAGGAATCAAAAGATACAATTACTGAGTATCGATGAGTTGAATTCCCAATGATAAGCTTGGGTAGTTTCGTCGTCAGGATAGTCTAATTGATCATGTAGGGAATAATTTTTTTTCATTCTCCGATGAAAAAATGGTAGTCTTTGAAAAGGTATGTCAGTGAAATGATGTTATGTAGCATGCAATATTGTGATAAAGACTTGGTTTGAATATATTAGAGTGTAGGGTTGCATTAGGGACTCACTTTACACATGGTACAATGATTGGTTCTTGAAAGGTTTAAGGACCAATCCCCTTATGACACATATGCACCACAATAGATGTCTTCACTTGTGTACCTTTTCATCATTGGAATGTTTCTCGAGAGGGGATGTACACAAATACAAGGAAGTGTCTGTTATTTACCCCAATGATGAAAAAGGGTTTCAGCTTGGGAAACATGCATTGATTAAAAGCATGTATAGGTTATATGAGGTAAAGGGTGAGGGGTTCACCTTGTCGTGCTTACAATGATCAATTTCCAAAAGTTTAAAGAGTAATCTCCTCTTGGCATGTATGTGTGGAAAATGGATGATTTAAAAGAAAGCATATGGTCCTTGTGTCAACTAAGGTATCATTGTCGAAAGCTTCATTGGTGAAGGCATGCTTTCTTGGTGAGGTGCTCCATCGATATTGACTCCTGACGATACTGTTGAAACAATGTCATCATTGGAAGAAGGGGTCTGGGAATACAAAAATTTTGGCTTTTAGCACGAAGGCTCGACGACATTCAAACAAGGGTCATACAAGTGAGGAGTTTTCATATTCTTGCAGAGGTAGATCTTGAGAATATTTAGGACTTGAATGGAGATGAAAAAGGGGTCGTTAATCAATATATATTGAAGGATTCAGTATTGGTCATTCTTTCCTTAGATCAACTTTGAATATTATGTACAAAAGATAGTCTTATAAATACATATCTAGTCGGGTTAATAGTGATTAGTACCTTGTTAAAATTTTGGTAAGTGGGTACTCACTAAAATCCTCTAAGTTCAAGGATTTTAGTAGGTTGTTGTGGGTGTCACAATAGGGCATAGGGGGGAGAGAGGGAGACAAAAATTGAGAGAGAGAGAGAGAGAGAGAGAGAGAGAGAGAGAGGGAAATAGGGAGAGAGGGTCAAAGGGGAGGAGTGTTAGAAAAACAGGACCGTGGAGCAATAAAATAAAACAAATGTGGAAACAAAACACAGAAGATACACAATACAAGAGAGACACGGATTTACGTGGTTCACCCAGTGTGGGCTACGTCCACCAGAGAAATTGTCAGGTCCTTCCTTTATTATTATCCAGCAAATGAAGGGATACAACCTAAAAAAAAACCCGTTGTAACTTCCTCTTCTTTCTCTCACAGTCTCCTCTCTCAGAATACAATATTCGTCATCAATCATAGCCGCAATACATTTCCCTCATAAAAGAGGGTTGTCTTCTAGGGAAAAAACCCTAACATAATCTCTACCGTTAGAACTGGGACCTTATAATGAACGGTCCAGATTTACAATGAAATTACAATATACATTTACAAGGCAATTTTTCCTTCGGGGGCTTCGCCCTCGAACCCCCGCAGGGGGCCCGCTTGCCCCCAGACCCCCCAGCCGCGGGGATAGCCCCCCCGGACCCCACAGAGGGGGTACCCCCCCTCTGCACTCCCCCGCATGGAAGAGTGTACATACTTCTGGGGTGTAAATACTTCATGGGGTATAAACATGGCTGAAAGTAAAAGACCTTTGAATCAGGAAGATAATCATGCTCCACAATCAACAGGGAGTGAGAGAGATGGAGAGATCAAGCGAGCAAGAGAGAGGGGGAAGGAGAGTGAGAGGGAAAGATGGAAGGAAAGAGAAATAGAGAGAGAGAGAGAGAGAGAGAGAGAGAGAGAGAGAGAGAGAGAAATGTTGTGTTGGTAAGAACATGTGTACGTTCGTATTCCTAATAATGCATGCTCTCTTTAGGAATGCATGCACATTCCTAAAGCGTGCACTTATTCTTTTTGTTTCAATTTTTTTTAGAACACCCATGTTCCTGAGCACTCTTGCTCAATAATGTAGGAGCGTTCCTAAAACATCCAAGTTGACAATTGTGAGTGGCGGTTTGGTGAGTATCGAGGCTATAGGATTAAGAATGCACGCGTGTTTCTAATAATGCACATGTGTTCCTATGTGTGCATGTTCCTTCACACCCCATTGCCACTTTTTCCCATCAACTTCGTGCAAGCACCCACGATATCTATTTAAATAATTTTAAATTATATTTCTTCATTAAATTATTTTTTTAAGAATAAAAATGGATAAATAAACTTAATATTATAATATAAATTAAATTATCTTTATAAAAAACTTAATCTAATCACTTTTGAAACACAACTTAAAAAATTAACTTTATAATCAAAGTATTAGTTTTATAACCAAAACATCAAGTGCATCAATTAGATTTAGCTTGGGTGGTTGGGAGGAATGATTTCTATCCTTCCACAAAAGATCAATTATACAAGACTTACATTAACATAATTTTTTGTTAATATTTACCAATGATACAAATAAAATATTAATCATAATGTGATTATATAACATTTATCTATTCTATTAATAATCAATATTGTTAAGAGTTCTATTTAGTAAATTAAAAAATAACATGTTTCATATGAATTTTTTTTTACATGAACATTAAAAAATTAATAACTACATGAATTATTTTCCAAATTTATTAGAATGAGAATGAGAATGAACAATATGCAATTGTTGATAAATAATTATGATTGAGTCATTATATACTAATTGTCACTAGTAAATAATTGTGATTGCTAGTGAATATTAACATAAATTTTGATTAATATTTATCAATGATACGAAAAAAAAAAAAAAAAAAAAAAANTTATTCTATCAATAACAAAAATTGTTAAGAATTCTATTTAATATTAAAAAATATAATCTTATATAATAACCTGAATCTTGAATAACTTATTGTTCACTTGTGCTCTATCATAACACCTTAAAAAATTATACATGTGATTCTCAAAACTTGTGTGCATGAATGAGGGGGCTTTTGTCAAGATTAGTAGTATAATATAGTTCTGAGTTTGTTTCTTTTAGAAAAAGAATCATACTCCAACAAAGGTATGTTGCATATAGGAATCAAAACACTATTTTAATCTTGTGTTCAAAAGACTTTCCCTTTACATATGAGATTATCTTAGGGTGAGTTTGTCTCACTTTGTTAGTAATGTATTTACACAATTCATGAATGATTGATTAGACACACTATGGGTTCAAAGTCCTTTATAAATCATGAATGATTGATTAGACATACTATGGGTTCAAAGTCCTTTATAAATCACATATTTGAACAATGGTTAAAAAAATATGTCTTCACTATAATGCCTGAGATTATTTGTACCTAAATTTGCACTTTAACTTCTTTATCATGGAATAAATGATTTTACACCAAAAAAATATCTCTTAATTTTTATGGGTGAAAGTTTATTTTTAATTAATATTTAAACGACTTTAAATTCATCATAATATTTCATATAAACCATAAACAGTTTTAAGTAAATTCAGTATAGAAAGAAAGAAAAAAGAAAGAATTTTTAAGGTTCACTAGGCTAAAAATAGCCTATGGAACAGATTGTTTTTTCATCTGGCTTTTGTATTCGGCCTTTTTCCTGTGAAGTTTTACAATAATCGCTCCCAACTTCTCAACAAACTCTTTGCTGAATAGATTATCCCAAGAACTAGCTGCTAGAATATTTGCATAATTTTTCCTGCTGTCTTTGAGGGCCTCACATTCTAAAATGAAATGTTTTTTTGTTTCCACTTTTCCGGACGAGCACAAAATACTTACTCTTTCTTTCCACCTTTCTTTTGGTCTTTTCCAACGCCCTGTTTCGGAGTTGATGAGAATTAGTCCTTAATTGAGCAATAAGAATTTTAGATCTCTAAGAAATATTGGCCCCTATGTACGCATTTTGTTGATGGTTATGAATGGGGTTAAACTCTTCAATGTAATACTTCTTCTTTCTCTCAAGTACGTTGGTGGAACTTATCCATAACAAAAGTTTTTATCTCTTTACTCTTTGTAGGACACATGCTCAAGCAAATGCCCCATTTACTAAACCATTTGTTATTTTGCCGCATCCAAGTCTTCTTTCTTTTGCACAATCTATCACTAAACACAACTTTAGACCATCTATCTTTTTCCATTTGCTCAATTTTTTTCAAATACCTTATGACTTGCACCATAGCAATTGCGTCAATAGGAGCAGCCCCTGTTTCACATAACAAAATAGCATAAGGAACTGCACTTTTAATTTTAAATTTATTTGTAATCAAACACTTTTGAATTTTTTCAATTTATTTCCACTACATTCTTTAAAGCTACTTATCTAACAATAATGGTAAATCACCTTGCTGAGTAAAGGCCATTAATTCTCTGACATCTCGTTGAGTCAGCAAAGCAGAAAAAAGATGGATTGAACAAAGTATTATTGTTTCCCCTTGGTCCCACGAAAATCAAAACAGGTCTTTGCGGGTCGCCCGGAAAAACGATATAAAACACATAACACAATCCTACTGCTGCTGTAACGGCAGAGCAAAAGGAATAACCAGCTAATTCGCTGCCAAACCATCGTGACAGTTGCTGGGCTAGTCGAACGTCTTCATACCAGCTTGCCTCGTAATCGCTACACAAACTCAAACGATGTCTGAAAAGGTTAGGCCTATATATTCCTTTGCTTCCCATCCGCGGTGTTTCACCCTCGTCCTTACATGTGCGGATGATTCGAGAGTCACTTGGCTGAAGATAGAACAAACCACAGGACACGCTTTCCTTAATGCTCGCAATAAATAATTTTTGGAAAAAACATTAAAATGGATTTGAACATGGAATACATGGTGTTCATCCATAAACATCTTCGCTAAAGAATTTAATGAAAGGTGGGAACCAGTCTTCAAACAAGAGTTGGAAGAAGGGGTTCATGATGAAAGTTACCAATCTCATGAGGAGCAAGAATTTACTCATAATTCTACGAAAGATGGCAAAGATCTGGTTGAAGAAAAAGAGATTGAAGATGTCAATCATGAGGATGAAGTGTTGATGAGTGCTCCTGTCTCTGATGAAGCCATCCAAGATCCTATTCTTCCTACACAAGAAGAGAATGAGGTCAATCATTTTTCTTTTCCGGTTTTTGATGATGCCCTATTCTATGATTTAGAAGGTGAAGAAGTGAAGGAATCCTTGGACGAGCCAAATCCAGAGCCGACTCTTCATATTGTAATGAAGGAAAAGATATGGTTGAAGAGGCGAGTCATGAGGACGAAATACTGATATCTCCTCTTCCATTTGATGAATTCATCCAAGCCTTTGTCACTCCTGCACAAGAAGAAGTGAATACGGTAAGTTGTTTCCCTTTCCAAGATTTTGATGATGCTTTATTTTGTGATTTAAAAAGTGAAGAAGTGTTAGAGGAATCATTGGATGTACTAAGCTCTTCATGTTATGATGAAGGTAATGACATGGTTGATAATATTGATAAGTTCATACATGTTGGAAGAGGTAAATGAGATGTGGTTGGTCATGATGGGGATCCCATTTATGATATGGAAGGACATTTTCAATTGTTTCATTTACAACTATTATATGTGATTACCACTAATCTAGATGTTTGGCAACAAGAAGATGAAATGATTACAAACTTGTTCCAGCCACCCAGGGATGACGTTTTGTAGTATTCTCATGATGATTTTGGGTCATGCTCTGAGGAGTTTGATGCTTATTCTTTTGAACACTTTGATTTATTCTATGAGGAAGATTTTCAACCGTCGTTGTGCTCAGATTTTGATAAGGGTAAGGACATGGTTTTCCTGAAGCAGGATACTTGTGATAAGGTTTTTCAGCGCCCTTCGTTTTGGTTATCCCGCTATGTCACTAAGGATGCAGTTTGGAAACATGTCCCTTGTCTCAAGTTTTCTCTAGGGCAAAGCCTTCCTTTGAAATTTAAGGGTAGGTTGAATGCCTTAAGAAGAAGTTTATATTCTCAATCTTTCAACTTCCCCTAAGAAGTTGTCAGTCATCCTCTAGATTCTTGTTAGTCCCTTCTCATACATCGGGAGTGATGAGGTCCAAGGTGGTCAACTTTCAGATTCTTTGAGTCAACCTCTCGATTTTTTGACCTTTCAGGATTCTTTTCAGAGATGGATTGAGCACTTTTCCGGAGATATGGCTTGGCATAATTTTGTTTGTCCCTCCCTCCATGAGCTAGACTTTATGATTTCCTATGATATGATGAATGTTCTAACTTGTGTTATTTTTGTGCTTGACTTGTCATTGTCTTGGTTTATGATGAAGGACAAATGTGGGTATTATGAGGTATTGTTAGGATGGTTTCACTGGTTATATGACTACACCTAGCATTCAACCGACAAGCAAGTAGAGGTAGGTAGACATTTGCATCCATTGTATATATCATTGCATATCATTCTAGTATAGTTGTAATTGCATTTACATATTTTCTTTACTTTATTTGTATATATGTATGCTCATGATCATATGTTAGATTAGTAATGCTTTTATTTCGATTTTGCATGGACAAAGGGTGATATCACCACCCTGGATATTACCGATATATTTTGTTGAGATTTAGCAGGCATAGGTTATACTAGAGATGTTGAGGTTCTCTTGTGCTCTACGGTGTGTTATGGCACAAGTTGTAGGTTGGGAAAAGCCTGACCCAACCACAAAATCAAGTGTTATAACTATGGAACACTACACCCAATGTCACCTTGATGTAGGTCCCGCACTTGGGGATGACTAAGGTCATTCCTAGGAGGCGATCCCGAAGACCCTGGGGGAAAAGGTAAGAGAAAGGGAAGGAACATGGAAATGCCCCTAGAGGTCAAAAAACTAAGTGGAAGAGGAGGGGAAGAAAGATGACTTGTAGATCAATGAAAGCTGCCCCAAACGTATAGTGCTTTGTCGGATGATCATACCTACCCGAGACACAAGAAAAACCACTTTGCAATGATGTATGTTAGTTGGATCAACAAGTTAAGCTTGTTGTCCCTAATTTGCAACAATAGATAGCAGTATATATCAACAAGGAAGAAGTATTATAGTTTCTTAAAATATTGCTTAAAGTAAAGTGAGATATGCTTGAAACAAGTAGATAATTACTAGAGAAAATTCACAATTTATAGCATGAGACTTTAGCAATTAGATGTGGTTGTCGTAAAGATTGTATGCATGAATATTTTTGCAGCCTTATGGCTGTAAAAAGCTTGTTATGACAGCAGTAAAATCCCCTACAAAAATCTTCAAAGAAGACACCCAAAAAATGCCTTAAACCTAGTAGAACAAGTTAGCAAATTTTGGCAGTGAAAGCACAAGTTAAGAGTGAATTCATCTTAGGGTTTCTGTAGTGAAGTTATCATCCTTATGGTTGTAGAAAACCAAGCCCTATATCATAAAGTTTATCCAACAAAAATCACTTGTAATTAGCTCAAAAGGTGTGCCTAGGTTAGTAGTGGGCGAGGAATGATTTTTAGGCCTAGTCTGGGGTTAGTTTAGGAGAAAAAGGGGTTAGTAGGCTAGGGTTAGAACAATCCTAATGGTTGTAGGTTAGTTTTACTACAGAAACAAGAAATTGTAGTTGAAAGGGGACTCCCTAAGGGAGGAAGAATCCCAAGGCATCAAGATCACTATCCAAAAGAGACAACTTTAAAACTTGAAATTTGTAAGTTTACCAAGGCAACAATTTATTTCTCCAATGCAATAAGTAAATGACTAGTGCCTTTAAAAAATGGGTTAATGGAGTCAAGAAAAGAAAATTCTAGAGGTACTACCTCCTTGGGGGTGTAAATCCTCTTACTCCCCAAGGAAAGTATCTCTAGCTAGGTTTTAGTCTAAGAGGGTGTATGCCCTTATACTTCTCTTGGAAAACCCTCGTTAAACCAATAGCATGTAAGCATAAACTGATGGATACTAAGGTGGGGGTGTATTCCCTTATACTTCCCACCTAGATCTAGCAAATAACCTTGACTTGAAAAAATATATGATAGCAACAATGTAAAAACCTTACCAATTCAAGGCAAAAGCTAAGACAAACCACTATAAAAGCTAGAGAAAATCCTTCCAAGGCTAGCACATCACTTCCATCAACCAATAATCCAAGACATAGCCATAAACAAAAGCATAAGAGAGAGAACTAGCCAAAGAGAGAGAAAGTTTTAGTCCAAGAGCCTCTCACAATGGAGAGTTATGTTAAAATGAGATCCTATGATCTCTTATTTATACAAAATGTCACTAAGATAGTTTGTCCACATAATTAAGGGTAAACCACAAGACTAGGGGTCAACAACCCTAATATTTCCCCTTTTACAGAGTAATATTAAACAATTCACTTTAATTTGACTTTAATTTCATTTTTGCACAAACAAAACCCTAGTTTATAAAGACGTTGCCCCTTTCGGGGGTGTTTTGGAACTAGGAGAAGGTCGTTGGTGAAGGAGTGTAGAAAGGCTTCCCAAAGCCACATGTCAAGCATCCAAATAGCTTCCTTCATGGTCAAAGCCTCAAACCCCTCAAAATGTCCTTGTTCTAATGCATATCAACCACACCACCAAACCCTAACCACCCTAGGTGATGTCATGCCTCTAGAGGTGACATTTGCCTCTCCTAGAAAAAACATTTGGCATGTGGGGCCTAGGTTATGTCTTCCAAGTCATCTTCTAGGCCTTCAATGTTTGATCTCTCTCATCTGACATGCGGGCCCTTGGCATCCACCTGTGGGCTTCAAGCCCCATGGAAGCCCAAACTAGGCTTGTTCTTCCAAAACTGTCCACCAACTAGGTCCTGCAAAGACAAATAAGCACACCCTCCAAGGATCTCAAGTCATAACATCATGATAAGTGAATCCAATCAATAAATGAGCCACCTAAGCATGTGCATCAAATATTACTATGTCAAACAATTAAGTGCTCAAAGACATTATGCGACTTGTCAAGCTTGAATATGGGAGGGTTGACGAGGTGTTCTATTGGGTAAATCTTTCCCTAGGTCAAGGAGAGTTTCCAAGAGATCCCTCTCTAAGCCATGTAAAGTGAATGAAGTGGTTAGGGTCAAGATTCAATGGACATGGGGTTCATGATATACAAGGGGTTGTAGTGTCTCATTCATGGGTGCCTTTGTAGAGGGTGTGTGGTACCTTCGTTTGCAATGCACTTTTTCCAAGCCCACTATTTTTCCATTCTTTGTTTATTTCATAAATTTAAGGAAAAGTTGAAGGCCATTGTTCTGGCGTGGTTTCCATATAATGACAGTGTCACCCACAAATACCTAGTGGAAATGAGAAGGTTTGCTCGTGATGAGACCCCCTTTCTCTCAACCATGTAACTGAGAGCCATTACCCTGGCTTGGTGACCAGATGATGGTAATTTCATACCACTAGATATTCATGGACATGATAAGTCGGCTCGTGATGAGACCTCCTATCCTCCAACTACCCTTTTAATCATTCTTAATCATATTTTTTGTGGGTCCCCCTTTTCTCAAAGATAAGCATTTCATTGTTTTCTTGGGTGATCCATGGGAAAAGCATCTAGAAGGTTCATACATAGGTTTTTATCTTTTACCCAACATCAATCCCTCTTGTCCTTCAACCCCTTCTTCTCATAGAATGAGGGACAACCCCTTCTTGGGTCAATACACCCTAAAATCCCAAGAGATAAGTAGATGGGGGGAAATAGTGATGGAAAGTGGTAAGCATGGTCGTGAATAGTACAATGGATCTTCAAGGGAGTTCCTAGTAGAAAACCCATCCCCAAGGAAGACCACTTATTAGGGCACAATGTCAACCACCAAGGTGAAGCGGAGTAAAAGGCTTAATGTCCAAGCATATATCATGAAATCTAGAGCAATCTAAGATACAACATACTTAAATGCCTTAAATTTTGAAATGATTCTCACCATAATACTGACTTGTACCTCATGGAGCAAGGCCCACTGTCTTTCGGAAGCCAGTTGATGTGATGGATTCCATCTGAAAATCTGTGACCTATGTGGTGGTGAGAAGGGTCTCCAAATGTGCAAAAGGATATTGTTGGTCATGTAGTCTCTTGACACTCCATATCTGCAACCTGAGGACCTCGAGACATGATCTCCTTAGTTATCCACAAAATGGGGATAACACGGTGAGCACATGTCCTTGAGTAGGAGCCATATGTTACCCCCTAGCCTAGGGGTAACTAAGGATATCATGTCTCGAGGCCCATAGGTTGCAGACATGGAGTGTCGAGAGCCACATGGATAGAACATAGCCCCGAAGGGCCCCTCTTTTATTCTTCTATGCATCCTACATATCAACAGTAACAGCTTCCACCACACCAACCTAGTCCCAGAAAACAGTGGGTCTTTCTCCATGAGGTAATGATTCCAGGTATCATGGTATGTATCACTCTGATATTTGAAGCACTTGAATATGTTGCAATGAATCTTTCTTGATTTTAAAACATTTTCTTGGAATTTATGCTCCTTGCCTTGTTTAAACCTGGGTAGGGTGAAATGGTGCCCTAGTAAGTTGGTTTCCCTTAGGAATAGGTTGCCACTGGATGGTTCCTTGAAGAGTCATCGTTCGTCCCTCACCCTACTTGTCACTTTCCATGCTCTATCCTTTTCATCTCCTCACCTTTTGGGACTTTCGGGTGCACTAACCCAAGAAGGGATTGTACCTTACCTCATGGGAAGAAGGGGCTAAAGTACCGGAGGGTAAAAGTAGAAGGGAAAAGACAAAACGCTATCATTCACCTTTGAGATGCTTCGCCCAATGATCCCCGAGAAAGAAGTGAAACACTTCTCCACAATAAATAGGGGACCTGCAAAAATAATCACTCAGGGTGTAAGTTGGGGGATGGTAGGTCTCATCACTAGCCGACCTATCATGATCATGGGTGCTTAGCGGTATGACATTACCATCATCTGGTCACCAAACCAGGGTAGTGGCTCTCAATTGCATGATTGAGGGAAAGGGGGTCTCATCACAAGCCAAACTTCTCATTTCCGCAAAGTATTTGTGAATGACACTGTCATACTTGGACACCAAGACAAGACAATGGCCTCCACCAAGTTCCTTGAAACATAAAAGAATAAAAAAGAAAAAAAGATTAAGAAAAAGGCAATAAGTGGGCTTGGAAATATTTGCATCATGGACAAAGGACCGCTCACCCTCTACAAAGGCACCCATAGGTAAGACAATACAAACCCTTGTGTGTCATGAACCCCATGCCCAAAAGTTTATCCCACATCATATCACATGCACACATCACTAGGATTGGTTCCACCTAGGAAACACCCTAAACCTAGGGGTTATTCACCCAATAGGACATCTTGAGACCCTTTCCAAACCTAAATTTGGCAAGCTGTATAATGTCTTTGAGCATTTGTTTAGGTTAGGGTGGTTTGGGTTAGATGTGATTTACTTGCCATGATACTTGTGACTTATGGACCCCTAGAGGGCATACTTGTTGTCTTTGTAGGAATTTTCCCGGTGGACATGTATTCATGAGGAGATGACCAGTTCAGACCTTCATGAGAGCCTAAAGCCAATGGATGGACCCTGAAACCCCAAACCTGGGGCATGACAAGGGTGATTGATTTGCACATTGAAGAAGGAAGTCATTTCCTTTGGAGGCACTCTGGCAGGCCTATACGGACGAGTTCCACCTCTCTTCATTTGGATGATGGCCTTGGGAGGCCTAGAGACCACCCACCTAGCCCATGACGTCATCATTTGGGGGCTAGGGTTTCATGGAGATGATGTTCTGGTGAAAGAAGGGTGCTTGGCACAACATTTGGAAGTTGATGGTGTGATTAGGCCTTGGAAGGGCCAATGTTCCACTTCTCAGGGCTGGACGTCCCCCATTGGAGCTCAACGTCTCCCTAGAAAGGGCATGACATAACCCTACTAGGGTTTATTCATGTAATTTTGTTAAAAAATAATTTTTGAAGTAAATGTTCAAGGTCGGCCCTGATTTTTAGACCTAAAGTAATTAAAGGTCAAATTTTTGTATAAGTAAACAAAAGTAACTTTCATTTTGGATCATAACTCTTACTTGGAGAGAAGAGGACTGAAATTTACTTGGCTGAAATTGTGAGGCACACTTGTCTTGGAGCCTTTTCTTTGCAACTTGGATAAATTTTGGTGAAGTGTTTTTGGCAATCTAGTGTTTATTGACATGATTATTCTTGGTGAAAGTAAGTAAATTTTCTTTTTCTCATTTCATTGGAATGATTATGGTATTTTTTACTTTCTCATGGTAAAGATTATGAAATTTCATGCTAGATAAAACCCTAGAAGTAAAGAACTTAAGGTGCTACTTCTTAACTTTTTATTTGTTAAGCTTCACTAGATTGGTTTCATAATTGTCAAGCCTCTAAAGCCCTAAAGTGCTATCACTTTAGACGTGTTGATTAATTGTGGTTACTTATAAATTTAATTCTTTCAAAGAAGTCTAAGAAGAAGAAGGCATTAGGCCTATAAGAGCCTACACCCTAGTTAGCCCTCTTCTCAAAGGTTGGATCCTAGGAAGACTTAAGGTGCTACTCTTCCTAGGACCATTCTCTTTTAGATTTAGCAATATCATTATTGTTATCAGCCTCAAGTAGAAGACACCACCTTTTGACTCCATTACTCCCCACAAGGCACTAATCTTCAAGCTCCATCTCCTTGAGAAATCAACCAAACCCCTACCTTAAAGCTTTCCACTCCTACCTCTACTAACTATTACTAACCCTAACCTAGTTTAGTAAAACTGAGTCTACTTTGTTGTTTTTATAACTTCTATTGCAACCATCTTTCAACAACCCTTTCAAACTTATTTGCTAGTTAAAATCATTTCAAAATTCGTATATGACATAGTGTTATCATTCAAGAGTTAAAGTGTTATATTCTATTCTCATTAAGTACATTTTGAAGGACATATTGCAACTTTCATACATTTATCATTGTTGTTTTACATCTGCTCATTGTTGCATATACTTATTGATTACAAATTGTATTTCACAAGTTTAATGTCTCATTGAAGCGCCAATATCATTCTTGCTTGTAACTGCAAATTTATTCAATTGTTGTCTTTTTAAGGGTAGGTACACCTTATTTCTTCATTTGCTTCATCTCTTAAAGACATAAACCTCGTGAAATATTTAATTTGAGTGACCAGTGAGAGGGGGGTAAATTTTATCTTTGCTTCATTTCACTAGCCCTTTAGGTCACTAGGGATGTCTCCCTTGGAGTAGTTTCTTCCTTACTCCTAAAATAAAGGGATTTCCTATTGAGGTGGCAGTGATAGGTCATCCCATTGCTACACCAATCTTGTCTCACTTGCCTTTGGCTTTGGGCAATTACAGATTGTGCTATAGCAGGAACTAGGCAAATGCTCAACAACATTAATAGCAACAACCCCCCTTCCCCCCCCTCTCTCTCTATGTGTGTGTGTGTGTGTGTGTGTGTGTATATATATGGGTGCAAGTTAATGATGGTCTCTCATGATGCGTTAATGGCAATGCAAACATGAGAAACAAAATATGTTGACTTGAAGGGATGTTTGAATGCACTTTCAAAATGAATTTGACTATAATATAACAAGATGAAATGTAGGAAATTGACTTGGCTTTCCAAATATATAATTTTATTTATAGAATTTGTGTGTGAGTACAAGGAGGTACACTAACCATCCTAAGGCCAACAAGAGAAGG
>ML820366.1:45226-57340 GCA_009831015.1 Picea engelmannii
ATGTTGCATGGTGACAAAACCAATGCAACATCTAAACTCAACTCAACTAGTCAAACTGAAGTGTCAACTGAAAGAGAATATTCTCCAGGTGGAATATTCTCCCCTAAAATATAGGAGACTGGATAATGACTAATTATGACTAAGAAACAAGGAAAAATATTAGGAAAAAGAGATCCTAGGTGTGTGTGAAGTAACTCCAACATAAATGCTTGAACCTCCTTCTTGGAAGTAGGAGCGGGAAGATATAGAATAGCAACAATCCTTTCAAGATCTATGCTTTTTCCTGAATCAAAGACAATGTGTCCAATGAGCTTTCCCTTGGTAACACCAAAAAATAGACTTAGAAGGATTTAAAGAAATTCCAAATTTCTTGCATCGCATGAGAATCGTTCTAAGATGACCGAAATGATCTGATTGGTTTTTAGAATACATGGTTAAGTCATCAAGATAAATTTGAATAATTTTACCGATCAAATCGTCAAAAGATATTTGCATAGCTCTTTGAAAAGTGGCACCTACATTAGATAATCAAATGACATACATTCATAAGCGAAAGTGCCCCAACGAGTAATAAAAGTGGTTTTATATTTTTCTATCCTTTTCAACTTGATTTGATTGTAACCAGAAAAACCGTCAAGTAAGGACATCATCTGTGACCATGCAACTTGCTACAAAATCATTTCCATATTAGGGAGAGGAAAATGGTCTTTAAAGCTGTCCCTATTCAATGCGTGAAAATCAACGCATAATATGATCTGATCTGTTTCTTTTCGAATGAGAACCAAATTAGAAACTCACTCATAATACTTAACAGAGAAAATTATCCTAGCCTTCAAGAGTTTTTCTAACTCCTTTCTAATAGTTGCTTCCAATGCAGGGTTAATGGGTCTCTATTTTTGCCTAAATGGTTTTATGCATTCCTTGATAGGAATGCCCTGCTGTATAATAGTAGGATAAAAACCACGAAGATCCTCATAAGACCAAGAAAAAACATCTTGAAATTCACCAAGCAACTTAGTGAACTTCAACTTTTCTTCATCAGAACATTGGGCACCTATTTTAACGTTCTTTGGAGACTTGGATGTTCCAATGTTTAAGGAAATGGTTTCACCCACTTTCCTTTTCGACTCCTCTTCTTTATGTTTTTCTTTGTTTCCCACATCACTCGATGAAAATAAACTTTCTAGAGGAGTCAAGCCCTTAGGAATTTTATTATCTTCCATGGATATAATTTCCTTAGGATTATAAGGTTTATTTTGGATGAAAGCGCATATCCTCTCATCGCTAGGGAAGAGCTTCCATGAATCTACATTGTCAGGGATATGCGGACGATACAAAGATTGAAAGGTACAATCAGGGTTTTGTGGCAGAAGTTGTCGAGTAGGAGAGGCTGCAAAAACAACTAACTTGTCAACCATTGAATTCAATTCCCTCTTGTGACATGAGTGATGTTGAAAGATAACAAATTCAAGATAAGTGCCCAAACATTTTGGGTGTAACGTTTCATTAACTTGTTGCTAGGAGAATATATCTTACATACAAGGTTTACAACAAGTTCAGAATCCCTAAAAACTGTAAGGTGACCACAACCTAGATTATAGGCATTTTCAATGCCTATCAGTAACGCTTCAAATTCAGTGACATTGTTTGTGCAAGAAAACTCTAACATATAGGAAAAGCTATGAATTTTACCCACATGAGAGTACAAGATAATACCAACTCCGTTTCCTTCATTGGAGCATGAACCATCAAAGTGCATGTGCCACATCCCATCCTCTATGTCCATTTGTTCCAAGGTAGTGTTTTCCTCATCTGCAAAGATGGAGTACACTTCTAGGTCCTCCTTGATATAATTCACATTAGGCTATGGGATGCCTTCTATGTAAGGTGAAATTCTCCCCTCCTTTAGGACTATGATGTTTTTACCATTCCGAGGAAAGGATAAGTGTGTCCCGTCGAGTGAGAGGTATATACCCGTCAAAACTTTCTAATATCTTCCTAAAATGATCGAGTAATTACTCACTGGCATATCAATTACTTGAATATTAAGGGTTGTCCTTATTTCAGGATGCGCGCACAAAACCAAGGTCACATCCTTGATTTCACCTATGATCATTTGTTGTAAACTATTATAAGAGAGCATGCTTCTCACGTTTTCATTTGTACAAGACAAGCCTAGATCTTCCATAATAATCTTCGACATTACACTTCAGCTCAAACCACTGTCAATAAGACAACACTGGGCAATTTTGTCCATAATCTTTACAGAAATAAAAAAAATGGGTTTTTTTTTACAAGGTGCCTAACGTTATGTACACCTACTTTATTTATAGTGGAATCCTCTTAATATACCTCTTTAGAGAGGTTGGCTACAATGTAATCTTTTCCTTCCATAAATTTTTTCAGATGCTTTTGTCGCCGAGGGATGACAACCATGTCCAAGAGGGTAGTATCAACTTTAATATTAACCAATTGATTGAGAATATTGTATTTGGAAGAGGGAAGAGTGGAGGTAGTTCCTTGGATGTCCATATCTTTAGAAACTTGAACAATAACAACTGGTGAAGATGAGATTGGGCTTGAAGAAGTGCGAGGAGGATCATATTTACCTTTTGGAGCATAGGATTTATTCCTAGTATTTATGATCATAACATCCTTTGGCTCTGAAAAGTATAGGAAATCAATAGTATTTTCAGGTATTTTACCAAAGATTTTATCTCTGGCACTCTTCTTTACTTCACATGTACTTTCCTCATGGTGTTCCTCGCAAAAGTTGCACCAACTACGGGGAATGATAGCTTTAGGCTGAAAGTTATTTTTATTAAGATTCTTAAAAGGTGGTGAAGAAAAATATGAGGCCCTAGGGGTAAGAGAGGGGACATTTCCTTTCCACTCATATGCTATCATTTGATTATTCATGTCTTGTACAAGCTGTAAGAGGGAAGACATATACGTCTGTTTAACTGAGTCTCCCTTATGAAGACCTGTTCTTTTGAGTTATTCTTCATACTTTAAACAAGTATGCAGAGTGGAACCAAGGTTATCAATGGCCTTTTCCTCAAGCCTATGATGACAGGGGGAAGGTAGAGCATTATAGTAATGAATGAAAGCGGCTTGGTTCTGAGGGCGAATGAGTTTAGGGATTTGGTTGTATAATTTGGTGAAATGCAAGTTGAAAGACTTGATAATTTCACCATCCTTATAAGTGATGTTATTGTACTCCCATAACTACTCGACTGTGCTTTTAGACTTCCCATAAGTAGACTTGAACCAATAGACTAAATCCTCCCAAGTAGAAAGAATCTTAGGAGGAAGGTCAAAGAAATCGGCCGTAACCTTCCCTTCAAGGGAATTAACAAATAAACGCATACAAGTGTCATTGTCATTGGCTCCTATGTTGTGACATGCATTAGAAAATTCCACCAAGTGTTCATTCATAGTGACCATGTTATTACTTCAAAACCTAGGGAGATTCTCTTTAAATTTAAGAAGTGGACGAGTAGGAGGTGCTAGGTTAAGAGGGGAGGAAACATGCCAAGAAGTAGTTGTAGCATATTATTTGAACTGAAAAAGCCCATACTTTTTTATGACTTTGGCGGGGTTTGTGGTAGATTAGACAGGGACTTGATGACTATACAAGCTACCAATCACTTCCGAGGCTGAAGTTTGGGATGAAGAATAACCTCCAGTGCCACCCGAGCCACCACTGGATGCCATCTTGTGAACGATAGGTAAGGGAGAGAAAGAGGAATTGTCTAAATCAGAAAAAGTTCTCCTTAGAGTACTTTGTTGGACCGTCAAAACAATGTTTCTTCTTTCTATTTCAGCAATAGGATTAATCTCAGGTGATAAACCTCTTCTTCTTGTAGAGATATGAGGGTTTAAGGACATGAAAAGAAGATCAAAACTGTAGGAAAAATAAAGCTAAAGCTGATTCCTAGGCTGTCTTTGCCTAGCTTCTCAACGTTCTTGGACACTTATGTCTTGTTCAATTGCTGCCCATGAGCATTCAGGCTCAACCCGGGTATTAGCGGTCTCTAAGATGGTATTAAACAAGCTTAAGGCAATGCTAGTTTGATCTTTAAGACCGAGCTCAATATTGGACCGCCTTGCAACATGTACAGTCATGAAGAAAAGAAACAATCAAAGAATTAATATCAGAAATATAAATATATTCAATGAAAATCAAGCTTATAATCAACCAGAGAGATATTGAAGATTTCCCCAGTATGGTCGCCAAATAAATGTTGAGGAAAATATATGAAATTATCTTACTCAAGCATTTTTGAATCTTACTTGGCTAAGGCAAGATAGCCTGGAATGTTAACATATGTTTATAGCCTCAAAAAGTGTTTCCCAATCCACAAGTATTAATTATAAGGGCTTAGGCTGATTTTTTTAAATGAACAAAAGATTGTTGCAAAATATAACATTTTTATACAATTTTATGAATATATCAGATTTCAAAAGTAAATGTCGAGATCAAAAGAAAAATACCAAGTCACATATTAAAACAGATAAGACAGAATAGCAATCGCTTTATTTCATTCCAAGAAATCAAAATAATTGTTCTCTTTACAAAATCCCTGTGGGGGCATGGACCAAGGTCAAACTTAAATATCCCCAATGAAAACCATACAAAAGGACTTTGAAAAGAAGTAAAAACTAGACTTTAAAATCTCGATCAGCTTGCCATAGACTGCTGCCCATTTGACTCTGCACAATATCCTTTACCAGTCATGAAATTTAACTCATAAACATGCAAGTATACAAAGACTATCAAAGATAGATCAACACCTCTGAAACAAACATCTAATGATATGGTTCAACTTTGAACCTTGCTGTCTACAATAGGACCCTACTGTCATAAAAGAGAATTAAGATTTTAATGAATTGAAGAATGAATGAAAACTAAACTATCTCAACAAAAATCAAGAGAAAACCTTAGTATGTTTTCTCCTTCTATTCTACCCTTGTTCTTCCTTCTCATTTGGATTTTATGCATTCCAAATTAGTTGAAGTAGTTCAACTACCTCATTTGGTCAAATTAACTAAAACTCAACTAACTTTTAGTTTAGGGGACGAATTAATAATAATAATAATAATAAACAGGTCTTTTATTAAATAATAACTAGTAGGTGGGACCCCTTGTGACTCCCTTTAATTTCTTAACAAAAATAAATATAATAGAAAATCAATCAAACAAATCCCTTCTTGTGGCTCCCAGAATCATTTCCACAATTTGAAATTTAAATATCAATGATATTTGAAATTATATCAAAAAATGTATATATACACAATATCCAAAAATAGTTTGTTGTCCAAAACTTTCAGCAGTCCATTGTCCTCAATAAATCAATAATAAAACATAATAAAAAACCGTATTTTCCACTTTGAGAGACAATTTTTYCTTTGTTGCTGCTATCCCCTTTTGAATTCCCTKAATTAGCCTTAGGTTGAGTAGAACCTTGAGGCTTGATCTCAATGATGACATGRGAACAATCATCTYTCAAGTGCATATAGGATGATACTGATTTGGCTGAGTCACTTGAAGGAGAGGAGGGGGCAGGAACAATTTTTCCTTTGTCATGCATATGGTGGGCTTCGGTTTTGAGTTTTTTTCTTGCATGGGAGGACTGTACAGGTGAGTGTRCAAGGGAAATCTGAACATTTGGGTTAACAGGTGGAGGAGGAGGAGGTAAAGACAATTTTGGCCGGTCACAATGGTGGGAGACTATTGGGTGAACAATCTCCTGCCATCTATCATTCTCGGGAACTTCAGGTTGCAAAGAAACATGAGGGGGCACAAGGATACCATGGACATGCTGGGGCTAGAAGGGATGCCTCTTTGGCCTAGGCTAGACTATCCCTTGTCCAATCCAATTGAAAATTCCAGCTTGAAAGAGCTATTTTAACTCTTGAGGCTCGACATCGTAATGTATTAAGAATCTGGGCCTTCTAGGCCCTCAGTTCTAGTTTCCTCTACCCCTATTATTTCAGCCATGACTTCCTCTGTTGAAGAAGCTCATCCTGTATGCATCAATTATTACCAACTAGCTCTTTAAACAGACCGTACATGACATTCTCTTAAAATGAAACAAAGTTTGGTTCAACAATCACATCAGACCCATGCAATCCAATCCATAAAATTCATTTAATAATTGTCAAATGAGCAGGGGGTGAAATAGGGTTCAGGGGTATCTAAAGGGATTCTATTGAGCGAAAAAGTGATATCATGACCGAGAGTAAGAACACGATTACTGCTCAACAATTCATTAAACAATTGGTTGTGCAACAATACCAAAACATATCAACTATCATCTATATTTGTGGTATTTTTTTATTGCTACCATACAAAATTTTAATTTAATTTTAGTGAACATGGTGTGAAAAATGAATTTGGGATCGTGAGGGGATTTGTAATGAGCGAAAAAGTGAGAAAATGAAAAGGAATTAGATGGATACCATTCATAAAATAAATTAAATCAATCAACTATCATAACTCTGTTTCAAATTTAATCCAAGAAGCATCCACTTCCAAGACCAAAACATTCACTATTCCTCAATTGCATACAAACTTCTTTTTGTCTCAATAAAAATTTAATTTCCCATAAATCTTCAATTTATAACAGTCTGTGTATTAAAACTTATGCAAACATTTCCAATTCAAAAATACTGCATGCCCTAATGCTGATCTTTTTCCTTTTTAAAACAAACAAAACATGCACATCAATCTTTGTTATCTATGCCCAACATTTATCCTTGGTAATCAATAATAGACCCAAGATAACAATCAATAGTCATTGTCCTTTAATGAAAATGAGGCCGGATTTATTTACCCGCAGGTTCCTTTTAAATGATGGACAAACTTAAGAACATGCGTGAGGAACCAATCATATACGCAGGTCTATATCATATAATTGACACAATCTTGAATCAACAACATCAGTCAACCCCAAAATATAACCCCGAGCTTGATCTCTATGTGCATCAATATATATAGACTTTTTTTTAAAACAAATGATAGTCTGCACGATGATTCCCATACGACATATGAAGAGAACAAAAGTAAATGATACACATGGATCTCTATTAAAATTTGACAGAACCATGATCAAGTTTGGTGAAACAATCATTCACACATGCGTATTCTTGTCTTTAAATGAAATCATGATAATGATGGGATAAAACACAGTAAAAGAGACCATAATAAAATAGAACGACAACTCTCGGGTGGTAAGAGCCACATATTTTCTTTCTTCTTTGTTCAAACAAATTCATCACAGAAAGAAAACACGAAGATTCGAACAAGAGGATGGGTTTATAAATAAGGGATCCCGTGTCTTTAAACTTCCACACTCATTAAACTGATAACCAAAAACTTGACAAACCCCAGAAGGTGCCTGAGGAAGGTAGAGGCAAGTCGGAGTCCAAGTCGGGCTCTTTAAAAATTAAATGCAAAGAGGCAACGAAATCCTGCTTGTATTTTAAAAAACATGGAGAGGTAATGGTCTTTCATATCCTCATATCCATTTACCATCGATTAAAAACCATAGGCCACAATATAATCTTGAAAAAGAAAAAATAGTGAACCATGCTCCCCTTATTTTTTTAAAAACATAGTCCTTCGACTTATGACTCCAAGCTCTTGAAAAAATCATAAGTGAATGCCCGAGTGAAGAATAAATCAATTCGAGCCAATCCATACACACACAGATGTCACTAAAACTTTTTTGTAGAGAGGGTTAATTTAAATAGTGATGGGTACTCGAAAAACACAGAGAGATAATGTTTCTTTCAAACACTGAGGAGGTCGAACAACTTTCGAAAACAATTGACAATGAGGCCACATAAAAATCATCATTATAGCAGGAATGAGAGGAGTGGTGTGTGAAAACTCTTCGCAACTCGTATCCATTCAATACATGTAGAGGTCTGCATTAACATTCAGGGCCAACCAAGACTGTAATTTTGGAAATATTTCAACGAAAAGACAGTAAGGAACGAGCCATCAACAACAACTTGGCGTTTAAACAAAGAAACACACCAACTGTCGACAACTTATCTGCAACTGGATAAAGATTACGACAATGACCAAGAGTGAAATGAGTTGATAGCCACTGAAATACAACCTGGTGGTTAAAACCCTTCAACCATAAAACACAGAGCTCATTGCATCACTGTCACCATTATTTCACAGAGAACCATCATAAAAAACCAAGATGACCAATAAATAACCAATGCACACCCATTACTTTGCTTTCAAATGCCAATATTTCGCAGTAATCACAAAGAACCCAAAACACAATATTTACACACAGTAAAAAACTCAAGAAAACACATAACCCATGCATTCCTGAGCCACCATTTGATTCATAACACAGAGAGTCCATTATGGATGGAAAGCTAAGAACCATACCTATGAGAAAATTACTGCAATGACGAACTGGTCGAGTTTTCCCCTTCCAATCCTGAAAACACAGAGCTTTCATAACCAACATAGCAACAATGCAACAATGCTAGGGTGACAGGTTCAAGGGAGGTTTGGAGTGACATGCAGTAAATGCATGTCACTTCCTTACCTGACCTTATTCAATTTCATGTACGAGCCAACCCACTAACATATCATCCACCATTAAAATCAAACCACAACCAATGCATAATTCAATGCAATATCCATCGTAAAGATATGATATGATATCAATTGCATAGTGTGCCACCCGAGATATATACATTAACCTTATGCCATAACTCCAACAATAATCATATATCAACGTTACTATATGTACCTCCATTCAACTTTTAATTAAAATTTAATAATCCTTTAACCAAACACATAGTATAATAGCTAGGTCCACCATTGTCACAAAGGTCCATACATAATCMTTTTTCCATAGCTTTAGAACTTTTCCATAGTTTTTCCCTTTTGTTTTGATAAAGTTCCCATTTTATTGATTTTTTGCATAGATATATATGGATAAGTAATCAATGTATGAATTAGGAATCAAGGTTATAACATACATAACAAARCACCTRTAACCAACATGATCCTCATAGCCATGGAACTGTTTTGTATTGCAAGTAAATACCAGCAACATTTAACAATAATGCCTCAACCACCCATTTATCACATCAAATGAAACCAAGAATGCATCATCAACTGCATAGGACYGTGTAGGCAACACCATAAMAACAACTACATATCAATGTAATATGTCTATCCTTGCGCCTCTAGTCTACAAGGGGTCCCACCTACTAGTATTATATTATTATCATAATTAAATAATAGTGCTTTAGCAATCCTTTGCAGGTGGAATTCATCGTTGCGATTTTAACCGTCAAAAAATCTTATCTCAGAATTATATATATATTTTTAGGACCCAAAGACTTGGTGAGATTGTTTGTAGTTTGGTCCTCTTTGGGATAGTACTGCAACTTGATAGATCCATCCTCTACAAACTGTCCGATGAAGTGACAATGTACATCAACAAGTTTGCTATGGTCACAGAAGACTTGATTCTTGGGCAATTTTGATCACCCCTTGATTGTCATATGATAGGGGTGTTGAATTTGTTTGCTACATTTGCATATCTAAAAGCATCATCCTAAGTCAAATTGACTCACATGCTCCTTTCATGACTCCTTGATATTCTGCTTCTGTTAATGAAAGGGCCATTGCATGCTACTTCTTGTTGGTCCATGTGACTGCACCTGTGTCAAGGTTCAAAACATATCCAGAAGTGGATTTTCTATCATCGACATAATCAATCCAATCTGAATCTGTATACCCACATAGTTGAGGGTCTTTGCTTCTGTTGTACAATTGCGAAAGTCAAGTGTCCCTTTCACATATCTCAACACTTGCTTAGCTATATTCTAGTGCTCTACCTTTGGCGCTGTTATGAATATGGAAATGGTCACAACGAAACTCAAATAAGGTCTAGTGATTGTAAGATATCAAGCTACCCACTAGTTGTTTGTATATCGATTCATTAACTTCCTTAGAGATAGTCTTGGTTGAAAGTTTCAGCCCTTTCGCCTTTAGTGTAGACGAGATTTTGCAATTTTTCATTCTAAACATGTCAAACAAACTCCTGGCATATTTTGTTTGTGAGACAAAATTGTTGCTCCTTTTCCAAAATTCTACACCTACATAGTAGTGTAGGAGGCCTCGATCAGTCATGTCAAAATTTTTGCTCATATTGGATTTGATCTGTTCTATAACACTTTTCTCACTACCTGTAATAATGATATTATCTATATGTATGACCAGAAGAATGATATCATTACAAAATATTTTGGTATACATATTATAATATGAAGGAATCAATTGGAACCCTTGTTCATCCAAGTATATGTCAATCTTGATGTACCATGCCTTGGGTGCCTGTTTCAGACCATATAGAGTCTTCAGTTTGCAGACCATATGCTCCTTCCATGAACCCTAGAAACCCTGTGGTTGATACATGTAGACCCATCCCTGCAAATCTCAATGGAGAGACACTCTTCACATCCATTTGATGGACCTTCTAGCCAAATTGTGCTCCCATGGATAAAAAAAGTATGAGGGTGCTCATATTTGTTGCAATACCAAAAGTCTCCTCATAGTTAATGCCTTCTAGCTGAGATAACCCTTTTGCAACCAATTGTTCATCCAAGTATATGTCAATCTTGATGTACCATGCCTTGGGTGCTTGTTTCAGACCATATAGAGTCTCCAGTTTGCAGACCATATGCTCCTTCCCTGAACCCTGGAAACCCTGTGGTTGATACATGTAGACCTCTTCCTGCAAATCTCCATGGAGAGACACTCTTCACATCCATTTGATGGACCTTCTAGCTAAATTGTGCTGCCATGGCTAAAACAAGTATGAGGGTGCTCATCTTTGTTGCAATACCAAAGGTCTCCTCATAGTCAATGCCTTCTAGCTGAGAGAACCCTTTTTCAACCAATTGTGCTTTGTACTTGTCAAGTGTACCATTTTCCTTGTACTTGACCTTGTACACCCATTTGTAGCCAGTGAGTTTCTTCCCTGGTGGAAGAGTTGTGAGGTACCAAGTTTTATTTTTCATCAAACTCTCATGTTCAATTTCCATGGCCTTTTCCCATTTAGGTATCCCTTTTGCCACTTCAAACAACCGTGGCTCATAGATTTCCTAAACATTGTCCATGAGAGAAAAGTTCATTGTGTTTGGTTTATGTTTTCTCTTTCCTCTTGATGATCATCCCTTGATCATTTCACCTATTTGAACATCTCCAATGGTGTTATGCCACCACTTGGGTCTCTTCTTGGGATTCTCCTCATCCTCACCTATAATTGTGTCATCCAAATGTGAACTTTCTTCAAACCTGGTTCACTAAATCAATTATTTTTTCTGTTAACCGATTATGCCATGTTTTCTTCACAAATAATAATACACAACATAAAATAATAACCAGGAACTTAACATTAAATATAACAACAATCACATCACATGTACGCAAGTAATTTTTGGACAATTTGTCCCTGGAAAAACCCCAGAGGCAAAACTAGTGCAACAGATTTGGATTTTATTATTATTGAGCAGGAAAATAAAGAGATCTCTTACAATAAAATCAGCCCAGCCAAATACAAAACCTCCTCAAAAAATGTATGGCCGCCTTCTGCAAATCCTACTGATTAGATATGTAGGAAAAAACCTCTGCAATACTGAAGATGTGTGCCAATCTTAGTGTAGAAGCCTCCTCTCTGTCCTTGCAAACTCTCTCTCCAAACCCTCAAGCAATTCTCCTCTTTCTCTCTTCATAAATTTTCCTCTCTCTTGTGCATAATGCACCCCTCTCTAAGTTGATATCCTTTTAACTCAATGAGAAAGTGAGAAACCCTATCTCCAAAAGGATGGAGGGCCAAAATTGATCCTCATACACCTTATGAGATCAATGGTCAAAATTAAAAGACCACAACTTAAATTATTTCTCACTTTAAATATATAGAAAGTACTCATTAAGTCAACATTAAAATATAACCCATTTAATGTACTTTTTCCTAAGTACAATTTTAAGAAAAATATTAACCCATCAACTTGGATAAGTTTCATTGTCCTCCTCCATGATATGATGCCATGCATGGTGAA
>ML820366.1:77146-92774 GCA_009831015.1 Picea engelmannii
TTCAAATGGGCTCATCTTCAACGATGCATGATACCCATTATTTTAGGCGAATTCTACCAAATGCAGGTTGTCTTCCCACCTTGATGGTTTATCCATCACATACATTCTCAGTATGTCTTCTATTACCCTATTCACCCTCTCTGTCTGACCATCAGACTCAGGATGATATGCTGTACTAAAGTTCAGATTCATTCTGAATCCTTTGAACAGTCCTCTCCAAAAATTTGAAGTGAATTTCGGGTCCCTATCAGACAAAATTGTCTTAGAAATTCCGTGCAAGTGTGCAACTTCTTTTAAAAAGATATCAGCAACATCTGCTGCCCTGTGAGTGGTTTTCAGTGGAATAAAATGGGCAGCTTTAGTAATCTTGTCCACCACCACCATGATTGAATCATGTTGCTTGCTTGTTCTAGGTAGCCCGGTGATAAAATCCATTGTTACCACATCCCATTTCCATTCAGGAATGGGTAAAGGCTACAACAACCCTGCTGGGTGCCTATGCTCAGCCTTAACCTTCTAGCACTCCATACATCTGGCGATGTATTCAATGATTTCTTTCTTCATACTTGGCCAAAAATAATGGCTTTTGACTACTGCCACAATCTTTTTATATCCAGGATGTCCAGCATAAGCCACATTATGCATTTCTTTTAGAATTTCCAGCTTCAATTCTCGGACATTGGGTACATACATTCTATTTTTATACAAAAGTAAGCCATCAGTTCCCAAGGTGTAAATTTCCTTGGTCTCTGGTCTGTCACGCTGCTGTAGCTTTTCTACAAGACCTCTGTATTGAAAATCAATATTTGCATCTTCTAAAATCCTGTCTTTCATCTCAATCCTGTACATGCTAATGGTTGTAGCATGTAATTCGTGCACTTGTCTGTTGAGTGCATCAACCACCTTATTTTCTTTCCCTTTGATATGCTTGATATCAAAGTCATATTCACACATAAACTCTAGCCATCTGATTTCCCTGACATTTAAAGTCGGCTGATCAAATAAATACTTCAGACCATTATGGTTTGTTCTCAACTTGAATCTCTTGCCCATGAGGTAGTGTCTCCATTTCCTCAAGGCGTGGACGATTGTTGCCAGCTCTAAATCGTGAGTGGCATAATTCCTCTCATGCTCCTTCAATTTTCGAGACTCATAACAAACTACAAATCCCTCTTGGTTGAGAACTCCTCCCAACCCTTCCTTACACGCATCTGTACACACTATGTAATCCTTATTTGGATCTGCAATATTCAGGATTGGAGCACTGGTTAGCAGTTGCTTCAATCATTGGAAGCTGCTCTCACATTCTTCAGTCCACTGGAACTTCTTCTCCTTCCTTTGCAAGGAAGTGATAGGGTGAGCTATCTTTGAGAATCCGACTATAAACCTTCTGTAGTATCCTGCTAGACCCATAAAAGATCTAACTTCTAGCACATTCCTTGGCACTGACCATTCTCGGATGGCCTCAACCTTTTCAGGATCCACAATGATCCCCTCTTCTGAAATAATATGTCCCAAGTAATGGATCTGCCTTTGATAAAATGAGCACTTGCTCAATTTTGCGTACAACTGGTGTTCTCTTAACACCTGCAACACCATTCTCAGGTGTTTCTCATGTTCTTCCTCTGTCTTGGAATACACCAAGATATCGTCCATGAAGACTATGACAAACTTGTCCAAATAATCTCTTAACACTCCATTCATTAAGCACATGAAAACAATAGGTGCATTTGTCAGTCCAAATGACACCACTGTGAATTCATAATGATCGTACCTTGTTCTAAAGGCGGTCTTGCTAATGTCCTCATCATTTATTCTCACTTGGTGATATCCAGATATGAGGTCTACTTTTGAGAATATTTTCGCATCCTTCAACTGATCAAAAAGGTCATCAATCCTTGGCAGAGGATACTTGTTCTTGACAGTGACCTTATTCAACTACCAAAAATCAATGCACAGTCTCAGCGTCCCATCTTTATTCTTCACGAATAGGACCGGTGCACCCCACGGTGACACTCTGGGGCGAATGTATCACTTCGTTAGTATCTCTTCAAGCTACAATTGCAACTCTTTCAGCTTTGGCATACTCATTCTATAAGGAGCCTTCGAAACTGGAGCTTCTCCGGGCATCAAATTTATAGAAAAATCAATGTCCCTCTTCGGAGGTAGTCCAGGTACCTCCTGAAATATGTCCTTGAACTCTTTGAGTACCTCGTGGTCTTCCAGATTCGAGACTACATCTCGGGATGCTTCTTCCACCTGAGTTGCAAATAATTGACATCCTTTCCGGTAACATTTCTTCAGCTGCATGGCTGAGATTTCCCTAACATCCATGGCTCTGGGAATTCCTTGGACTTTTACCTGATTTCCCTCTTTGTTCAGGTATGTAGACCTCTTGTTACAACAATCCAGAAGGGCATGGTGCTGGTCCAACCAGTCCATCCCAATTAAGCAATTGTATGAGCCTAAAGGTAGAATGCTCAATTCAACCTTAGTACTCATTCATTTCATGTCTACTGAACATGAATTAACCAATTCAATGACCTTCCTTTTGGTTCCTATGTCCAACTTCACTAGCCAAGACTTCTCATGTTTGCTTCTTGTTAAATGCAAACTTTCCACCACTATAGGATATATATAACTATGGCTAGCCCCTGGATCAATTAAAATAACAAGTGGTCGGTTTTTAATCATACCTTCCACTTCAATCATGTTGGATTGAAATTTTTCTTGCTTGTTGTCCAAGGTTGTGTAGATCCTCGGCATTCTGCTGCCCATATCCTCCACTGTTTCATCTTGCTGAACAGTATGGACAGTTCTCGCTTTATCTTTTCTGTGGGGGCAGTCTCTGTACCTGTGATTTCCTTTACATCCCCAACATTGAATAGGTGGCGGTCTTGTAATTTTCTCACTCCCTTCAATTTTCCTGGGCTCTCTAAAAGATGACTGTCCCCAAGGACTGTTCCTGAAAAAGGAAGGCTTGTTTCCCTTCTGCCTCTGTTCTTTCTTAAACCTCTTCTGGTCATCCCAAGCCTTCCGAAAGGTAGGTTTTTCTCTTTGTTGTTCGTATAAGCATTTCTCCCTTCTTATGGTTTCTTCCATGGTCTTAGGATCGTCATATTGAATCTTGTCACCAATGGAAGGTGGCAGTCCAGTCAGATACCTCTGAATTTTGACAGCCTTGTCTTTGATGAACGAAACATACTTCAGTAGTTCCATAAAACTTCGTTCATACTCATCAATGGTCATGCTGCCTAACTTGAGTTTGAATAACTCCTTCATCTTTCTGTCATAGTATCTTTTGGTCAGGTATTTCTTCTTGAAATACCTCTTAAACTCCTTCCACGTGACCTCTTTCTCTCTGATGTGTTTCACCTGCACCAACTGATCCCACCACATGGATGCTTTTCCTTTCAGCTGGAACATTGCAATTCTTCCTTCTGTATGGGCAGAGTAATTCTGCAGTTGCAAGTATTTCTTCATACCCAACAACCATGTTTCGACATCTTCTTCCTTCTTATGTTCACCATCGAATGTAGGCGGTTTAATATTGTTGATTTCCCCTTTCAATTCATCCCTTCCAGATTTTTCGGTGTTTTCTGGTTGGGGATGGGCTTGAAATACTGTGTGTTTCCTTGCCAAAATGCTTCGGGAAGAGACGGTAATTTTTTCTACCACTCCTCGTTCTTCTTCTCCTCTCAGGGGTTCTGACACTTCTTGATATGCTTGTGTCACTCTCATTTTCCAATTTATTTTCTATTCTTTCCAGGCTCTTCAACATTTTAAAGTTGAATTCACCCTGCTGATCCCTGATTTTCATGAGCTTTCGACTATCAGCTAGGTGAGCCTGGGCATATTTCTGCAATCTTTCAATGAGTTTCATCATATTTTCTTCCTTATCCATCTCTTTTCCGTGCCCATTGGAGTTCTATCCTTCCACTTCCACATTGACATCCTTTCCTTCTCGTTCGTCCTCTGTTTTGGGGGCAATCTGCACCTTTTCCCACTCCATACTCGTCATTGGTTAAGTGGAGTTCTGACTCTTGTTGAACTCTGCACATGCACTGTGCAATTCAATTCAAATTTTTTCAGGCCATTAAAACTTCACGAACAATCCGCAACATTTATAATCCAATATGAATAAGAACAAAAGACGTTTCGATTCAAATAAGTTTTCTGATCTCTCGTTCGGCTCTGCAATTTTAGGACTTCATTTTTTAGGGTTTTGGGTTTTCGAAACTTCAACTTTCGGCATTTCAGGACTTCATAACTTTGGAATCTCGGTCCATGAAGATTCAACAGTTATATCTCCATAACCAAAGTCACCCTTTTGCAACTCGTAATCTCGCGAGTTTGTGAGCCGAAGACCCTCGACTCATTTCCTCCAAAGCCGATACTCGAGATGCAATATCGGTATGGATCCCTCCTCTCTAGCACCTGGTACACATGATCATAGGCTAGGGATAAGTGCTAGCACTCCTTCCCCAACTCGCGACTTCGCGAGTTGGAGTGTTGAGCCTTCGTGCTCCTCCATTGCGAATTCTGAAATTGCGAATTACTTTATTCTCCTGGCCCACAGCACAGCTATCGCCCTTCACCACAGTGGCACGTGGTACATTCAGGAGGGTCCACGTCACCTTCGGTGATGTCATTGGGTCCCATCACTCTCACCTATCTTCTCGACTCACTGGCACGTGGTACACATTCATGCACTCACGTCCATTCCAGGCAATAAATCCAACGGTCAGATCCCCTCCTCAGATCAATGACGCAGATCTTTTTGGCATTTCGGGGTTTTGGGCATCAGGAGTTAATGCACCCTACATCTCGAACCTCCATCTGCTGAAATCCTGAAATCTACGGTTTACTCCTCTGCCGAATCGGACGGTCAACTACCTTCCTACGATCTACGGTGTAGATCTTCTTGGGTTTTTTTTGGGTTTTCAGGAGTTTGCGTATCGCGATTCCCACACTCCTGTGCAATTCAAAAGGGATTTAAACCTTGTGCACACTCTCTAGATCTGACAGTCACGAGGGTTCACCTTCCCTCCCTATCAAATCCTAAGCTTCTAACACTATTGGTGTGGAGACCTATCTCCCTGTGGCCATAGACCACACCAACTGTGGTTTCACACGCCGCTAAAACTCCTAAGCTTAAAAACTTATCAGGTAACTCTTTGACACTTCGGAGCAAACCAAGGTCCGAAATTGGCCTTCCAGACCCAATTTCCCTCGCACTCTTGGTCCAAAGACCACTCCACTGGCCCATCTAGGCTTAGTGTCGAAACCTTGGCTTTGATACCAGACTGTAACACCCTTTTCGCTCACTACTGTGTAGGTGTTACTACGTGAAATATTTAATATTAATTCATATACACAGTGAAATTCATGATAACATAAGCAACACAGTCATGCAAAACATGATTAAAGCATAATCAAGCACTTATCTTTGAAACAATGGCAGTTCCACCAACCAAGTGCAGGCCTTCTATGAACCTCCCAGCCTTAGACTGCACTGCTCATCAGCTCAACAGTGGGTCACCCCCGAGATGGGACTAAGATCCACCCCAAGACAAGGAATTTTAGGCTAGGCTGAGGTTACAGGGAAACAACACATAGCCATAAGGATGGAATTCTCTTCCAGGAACCTCTCATGCTCACTATCCATAGACCCTCATTCCCCACATGCCTGTTCCACCCCAGGAGTATACACCTTCTCTATCACTTGGAAAGTCCTTCGGCTGCTAACCTCCCTTGCCTTGGGTTACAACAACAGGCCGGACCAGAAGTCTCCGGCTCTGTGGAAACTACAACGTTCCTTCCAGGAGTTCTCTCCTTCCTTTGTGCACTCTCTCACCTGGAGGGAGTCACTCACATGACCAACAACCTGTTCTTCCAAATTCAACCACCTCTCTCACCTGGAGAAAGTGTTGTACAAACTATCCAACAAGCCACACAGGATCAAACACTACACGTCCACCACAATCAACGAAAATCCAGACACGAACACCCCATGGTAGCTCCAGACAAGTGCAAGAGCATGACCGGGCTTAGCAGGGACAAAACACTTCTGTTTTCTCAATCTGGCAAAACGGGATAGACTCACACTCTGTATTCTCAGGGATGCATGACGATTTTTCCACGCAGGGGTCGATTGAGACTCCGTCGTTTAGAACAGAGAAGGGGTGTACTGGCTTTCCAGAACAAACACATAATTTTTCCTGAAATCAACACAGGCTTTTGGTTCACAGAATAGAGGTGTACACAGATTTACAGAGCCAAACATAGGATTTCCAACTAGTTCAACAATGGAGGAATCATTCAGGGTCACGGCTTCAGGATAGAGCCTCCACACACAGGTTCGATCAGTCGGACAGATCATGCACACAGACTATCAAAGACAACATGGGATTTTCGATTCTCAGGAACACATGAGGATTTCTCTGCAGGGATCGGGTTGGTCGTACTATCCAAGGCTCCGTACGCGTTCAAGAAATTGGGTTGAATGGAGGAGAGACCCCTCTCACGACTCATCTCGTCTGTTTTATTTGCATGCACCAGGGTTGACACTTGTCACCCATGGAACTGCATGTGTTCCACTAACATGCATCACCCTTGTATGTCCTCCCCTTGCCAAAAACTTATGATAAAACATAAGTGGCACATGTTCTTTTGGAATAATAATAAAATATTATTCCTAGGCTTAAGCCCCCCTAGGCTAAACACTTAGCCCCTTTTCCCACCTTCCAGCCCCTAATCCCTTGCCTTCTCTGTGGAATCTCAGTCCCCCTTCACTCATTCATCGTGGTCGGTCTACACCTGGTGGTGTTTACAATTTTATTAAATGTTCTTCATACATACATGTACAAAATCAGGCCCTTGGCCTCCAACCCTTAGGCTCTCTGGCCTAACAATCACATAAGACCACCGGCTTATACAAACTTGGCTCACCAGCCTATAACACATATTTACAATTCATTTCATACATCAGATTTACAACTGGGCTCGGCCTTGGAGACATTACATCTTAAATGCACAAATATTTGATTGGAGTACCACATTGCTTGAGTGTATGAAGAGGCAGTTGACAGATTGCCGTTTGTGGACGCAGAGGAAATTTGGGTTCAGGACCGTTCTGTGCTCGTTCTTCTTTGAGAGAGTTCTGAGCTTTAGTCCTCGAGTAGTGGTACGAGGACATCAAGACTTTCTTCCTGCTATGTGTAGATGGGCAGTATTGCTGCCACGACAGGGTGATGGAAGGAATAATGAGTCCTTTGATAATGATTTCTTCGCTTGGCTATCGCGACAGATCCTAGTTATTGAGGATTACCCTTATGCAGGGATTGATTTTTCGAGGGATCTTGAGATACCAGTACCTCCTGGTGAGGAGTGAGGAGAGATGGGTAAGTCTCCATCATTGTTTTTTTTTTTTTTTAAACATATGTAATTGTTATGTTGTTTTTGTTATAAATATCATTTTTTTGTTATACCAGAGTATTTGAAGGATATGTGTTCGTTGCATGCAGATGTGGGACCAGTGCGACCCACTGACTATGAGAGGAACATGCGTCATCCTTGGCCAAGGGCCGCACCTGCCACCGCAGGGGGACCAGTAGTAGCAAGAGATCTTCCAGTCGGGGAGGCTGAGAGGGTATTGAGGTGAGTCGAGCGGAACTTTACTACACTCACTCGCAAGGTCCCTATGGAAAAGATTGAGGACCTTCCACCATCTATGCAGCCTCATGTAGTATGGGCACCACAGACGTGGGTCCAGTTGTTTCGGCGTTTAGCCAACGTTGTGGATTAGTATAACAGGGTCCATAGGCCCTGAACTTAGTTAGACATTTCACGTGCCACAAGCACTACCTGTATATATATTTTGAGGGCATAAGCCCCGTGACTCTTTATTGGTCATATTTTTGAGGTGCTTGCGTCCATCTGTGTACTCTGTTTACTTTATGATATTGTATATGGATTTTTATGTCTTTTGTGTCTTATGGATCATGTGTGCAAAAAATGTATTTACATGTTTATTTGAATGTTCTTTCATATGTGTGCAAGATTCCAATCTAAAATTTGATTAGCTAGAGTATCTGTAACTTGGTTTAATCTCCTAGGAACATGAAAATATATAATATAATCAAAGTTTCATTCTAAGAGACGCACCCTAAGGAATCGTTGGTGTAAAGTCGGATCATGAACTCGGTATACTCTGTTTAACTGAGACACAACCAACTGAGCGTCGAGATAGACCTGGAGATGAGAGATACCAAATGAAAAAGCGTCATGAAGCAACTCAATAATTGCACTATACTCGACGACATTGTTTGTGGTGTCACCTAAGCATATACCTTCAGAAGATAATAACTGGCCTTGAGGTGTAAAGATCACCCAAGATGAAGAGGCAAGCCTCTGAGTGTGCTGGCTAGCACCGTCTGCATACCCAATGAACACCTCAAAATTACTTGACATCTACCACAGTGACGAAAGATAACATCAACGACACGTCCATAACACTAAAAGAAACTAGAAAGTAATAGTACAAAGACTATACATATGTTACAAAAAATTACCCACGGTGACCTACCTATGATTAATACTTCTTGAGGTAGAGCCCATTTCTAGGCTCCACCAAAGAATTCCCTTCAAAGTCAACCAAATGAAAAACGCCCTTTTTTAAAACCTCTTTTATGATGAAAGGTCCGAACCACATGGGTTTGAATTTTCCTAACCCCAGGGGGTCCTTATCTTGGTCATAGACTAGGACAAGGTCACCCTCAGAGAAAATTCAAGGACGAACAGACCTATCATACTGACACTTGAATTTATGTTTGTGAGCCTCATTGGCCAAGGTTGCATCAAGATGTTGCTCATTGAGCTTCTCAAGGTATATTAACCGTTCTTCAAGTGGAGAAGTGTCTGGCAATAATTGTATTGCCAACTTTAGGGACAGGATCTGAAATTTGATAGGAAAGACTGCTTCCAGCCCATATACGAGTTGAAAAGGTGAGAAACCAGTTGCAGTCTTAACAGACGTTCGGTATGCCCATAATGCTGAGTATAACATCAAATGCCAATTTGACTTGGCTGAGTTGATTGTTCGTTGTAGGATGGTCTTAAGAGATTTGTTTACAGCTTCCACCTGACCATTTGCTTGGGGGTAGTAGGGTGATGAATGTTCTTTCCGTAACCCAAGATTTGATGTTAAATCACACATCATCTGGTTCTGAAAGTGACTGCCATGGTCAATGACAATCTCCCTTGGGACGTCGAACCTTGCTATTATCCGATTGAATAAAAAGAGAGCTACAGTCTCTCCATCATCTTTAAATGTTGGCATAGCTTCAACCCACTTTGTGAAGTAGTCTACAACTATGATGATATAGCGGTGCCCCCTTGCTGAAGGAGGGTTGCATGTAGTGTAATCAATCCCCCACTTGGTGAAGGGACCAACTGCGATGACAAGAAACATGGGAGAGGGATGTGCCCTCATCTTCTGAGAGAAGATTTGGCACGGGTGGCACTTCTTGACTGATTCGATACAATATTTGATAAGTGTCGGCCAGAAGTAACCTGCTCATAGAATCTTTTGGGCTATTTTCAACCCATACAAAGGACCGCCACAGGCTCCGGTATGGCAATTGTTAAGCACGATAACTGCTTCTTCGTGAGTGAGACATTGATGCAGGATCCAGTCTACACCTCTCTGATACAATGTATCATCGAGTATGAGATAATTCTTAGCTTGATTGTGTATGCATTGCCACTCATCAAGAGAAGCAGAGGTGGGGCACTTCAAAGTCTGGATATAGATAAGTATATCTCCATACCAGGGATCTGAAGAGGTGATCAAAAACATATCTCCTCTGATGGGTGACTCTTCGGGCACAAGATCACCTGACTCAACCGAAAGTTCCAAAATAAGTTCTGCGAAGACCAGTGACTTTTTGGATTTCGCTGAAACAAAATCTAAGTCAAACTCCTGGAGGACGACTATCCATCTACTGATCTTTCCGCCTATTACCTGTCATGTCAACATGTACTGAAATGCATTCACGACAACAATGATGGTGGTCTTGCGAAACAGAACATAATGACAGAACCGTTGAACATCATGGACTGCTGCCAACGCAAGTTTTTTGATATGAGAATAATTGAGTTCTAGTTCTATGAGGCCTCGACTCAAGTAATAGATGACATATTCATAGAACAAGTCATCTTCCTGAACTAAGACCATGCCAATGGTTGACTATGTTGCAGCTAGATATAATAAGAAATCCTTGTTATAGTTAGGTGGCCAGAGTAGAGGGGCAGTTGTGAGTTCATGTTTCAATGCGGATAAAGAGTGTTGAGCAACATCGTCCCAATAAAAATGAGTGTCTTTCTTAAGTAAGAACATAAATCCCTTGGTGATCTCGGCATAGTTAGTGATGAAGCATCTTAAAAAAATCTCCTTGCCCTGTAGACTCTGAAGTTGAAGGCTTGTGTGTGGGGGGGGAAATTGAATTATTGCCTCAACCTTGAGAAGATTGACCATGATCCCTATTGTTGACACTATGAAACCTAAAAAACATCCTGATGTTATGCAAAAGTTGCACTTGTTTGGATTCAAGCGAATCCGGAAGTAGCGACAACGCTCAAAGATAAGTCAGAGGTGTGTGGGATGATCCGTTCTCTTGCGAGATCGAGATGCTAAATTATCTAAATAGGCCTCGAATATATGCTTGAGGTCATGGAAAGAAAAATATGTGGCCTGTTGAAAGGTCACTCCATCATTTTTGAGACCAAAAGGCATCTTACGATACGCGAATGTACCTCAAGGACAAATAAATGGTGTTTTGTGCTGGTCTTCGGGTTTGATTTGTATTTGATTATATCCTGAAAAACCATCCATGAAAGAGAAGGCCTCGCAAATGACACATTCATCAATGATCTGGTCGATGAATGGTGTGGGAAAATTATCTTTTGGACATGCCTTGTTCAAATCACGGAAGTCTGTACATACACGAATTGTGCCTTGTTTTTTATTGACCAGCACGGGGTTTGACACCCATTGGGTTAAATGGATAGGATAGATAAAACCAGATTTTAGCAGTTTCTCAACATCAACCTTAATGGTTGTCACTTTCTTGGGGTTAACTGGATGAAGCTTTTGCCAGATAGGCTTGGCATCTGGATACGTTGTGATTTCATGTTCAACTATTTTTGGATCGATGCCCGACATTTCCTCGTAAGACTAGGAAAAAAGGTCGCAAAATTCTTTAAATAGATCTGTGTAGATTTGAATCTCTCCAGGGAAGTAGTCAACTCCGATGAAAACATTCTCCATGACGCCAAGGTTTCGGGAGATATTGATCGGTAAGGTTTCAACGATATTTTCCATATTACCCTCAGCATAAACCTCATGTGTAGCTAAGGGATTAATAGGACAAGACCTATCTCCCATCATAGTCAAGGTGAATTCTCTGGCTTCGATTATGCTTAACTATGGAAGGAAGTATGATCTGTGATGAAGATCTTCCTAGGGTTTATCCGGACTAGTCATTGCTTCAATTATAGCTTCATCAGAGGGCAAGACTAAGTCTAATGAATCAGTGTGAATGAGAGAACCCTGAGCCCAAATAGGCTCTAGAAGTGGATCGAACTCTTGTGCAGGAGTTGGATCAGTGTTGGCTGAAGCTTGCTGGACTAAAGAGTACGCTACTTCAGTTGTGGACAAGGGAATGAACATGCTTGGGTGCCATGTCCCATCCATTGTGGACGATGGGGAATGAAGTATCCACAGATCATTGAAGTAAGTCATGCGGAACGACGAAACTTAAAAAATCTCAACCCTATGGTGAATGTATATAAACTTGATATCTCTTTGAGGGGGTGGGTAATCGAAGGTTCCCATCAAAGATGGGCACAAACCAACCCCTACGTTGACCATGCCTGGTTGAGGATTATCAATCATCGGGACCATGGATGCCCTCAATGAAGGGTTAGGTCTGGAGAAATACAATTGATTGATGGTCACAATCCGGCCCTCGTGTGGAAACAACAAGACCCAAAAAACTGTAGCAACCACAACTTGCATGGCATAAGTCCAAATCCTCCCTAACAATAGGTTATAGTCGAGGGGCACATCGACTACCTCTACCTTGACACAGACAGTCTTCCCTCCTAACTACACGGGGAAAGAGGGAATGATACCATGTGGTCAGAAGAAACAACCGTCGAAAGCAACAAGAAGAGTAGGTGACAGAGACAAAATGGGCTGGCCAACGACCTTCTAACATGCCAACGACATAACGCATGTTGAGGTGCCCTCATCAACCACCATGCAGAAGATATTCAGAGTAAAATATTTCATTGGATAAGCCACTACTATCTGAAATGCTATGTGGTAAGGTAGACGAGGTTTTAGGTCGGTTGTATCTAGCATGATTGTACCCGAATCACAAGTCTCGGTAGATCCTAAAGAGGTTAACAAGGCTTTCCTCTGGGAAGGGCAGCTTTGGAGGACCTCCAAAGAGGACATCGCACAAGGGGTTTGTGATAAATCTTCCACCACATAATAGTTCTGGGCGGCCCTTGCGTTTGGGTTGTGAGAAGATTTTTTGAACGTGCCTTTTGGGATTCGTGTCATTGTTTCGCCCAACGTCTTCTCAATCTATAGAGAAAGAGATGGGAGTTCGACTTCTTTGCCCTTCTCAGAAGTGCTTGGTTTACTATAGTCATGCGCTCTAGTCAATATAAAAGCATCACCCTTCACCATATATACGTTCGCTGATGCGGGGTTGTTTGAAGACAGAGAGGGTCCTTGGCTTCCCCCTTCCGTGCTTGCAGAGGCTTGGGTTCGATTTTTCCCATGTTGAAATGGATTGTTTAACACAACAGGTTGTTGCTGCGTCACAAACTTTTGGGCTTCTGCAAGCCAAGGACATAGATGGGTTAGGTGGTCTTTCACGCACAAGTTGAATGGATACCTCACCTTCCGTTTCTCAGTGTTGTCCCTGCCAGCATTATCGATAGGTTTTTTATCCTCCTTACCCTTCTTTCATTGTTTTTTATTTCCTTCAGGCTGCTGAGTGGACTTTGGATTAGTCTATTGCACTGTGTGTACATCTGACGTTTCGGTAGGGGGAGAAGCCAAAGCAGTAGTTTGGCTAGCCGTTGTGTGTTGTATAGACAACTGCTGCAACTACTTCATTAATTGCTCAGAGGGCTTTATTTATGCTGAACCAACAATACCATCGACATGTGGTGCAACTCTCTGTCTGGTTTTATCAAGTATTGAGCGTGGCACATCTGGAAAGATCTCGTATAATAAACCAGACTGAGAATATATTAACTCAAGTTGTTGAGCTCTCATGATGGCATCTTCTTCAGAAAATACTACCGACGTCGCGATGTCTTTCGATAACTGTGGGACCAAAGACTTAAGGAACCAATCTAGCAGGAATGTTGATGGGATTGGTACCTTAATTAAACTCTTTCTGTGTCTCCATTCTTGGATGTGATCAGAGATATGGTACACTTTTGTTTGTGAGAAATTGGCCAGCAACTCGATGCCAACGTTGTATCTCACAGGTAACTAGAAATGGTTTAGGAAAGCCATCGCCAGTTTTCCGAAGGAAGAGTATCTTGAGCGATCGAGCTCAATACACCATTTCACGAAACTCCTAATGAGAGTACGTTGAAACAATCACAACTGTACAAAGTCTTCTTTCAATGAGTTAGATGAGCACCAAAGATGGAAGCTAGTCACATGATCTCCTGGATCTTCGTTAGGCTTGGCTTCGAACTTTGGGATGTTTGAAGGAAACTTCGTCGGCATAGGAGGCCAATGTGGATCGTGATAGCATTCAACAACCTTATCAAGTATGGAAAATGCAAGGTTGCCAGGAAAGGAAGTTTGGGTTGTTGGTGATAACTGGGGAAAAAGGGACCTGGAGTTTGACTGGCACCAGGTTGCCAGGAAAAGTTTGGCTGCTGGCTTGGGTTCTGGTAAAAACCATGGCCATGGCCAGCGTATGGATTTTTCATGTGAGGAGACATCATCGAATGATTTCCAAAATAGGACATAGATGGTTGGGCATGCATTACATTCAAAGGACTTTGGGAAGGGTTACCCCATGTCGGTCCCATGGGGATAGGCATAATACTTTGTCCGGGGCTCCATTGATTGTGAAAATAATTACCCTAGATCGACATTCCTAATGAGGGAATGGATCCCTGCCAAGAATTCCAAGGCCCTGATGCAGAAGAAGTTCATGGTTGTGCCCCCTATGTAGGAATAATACCCTGCATAGGAATAGGTTGTCCAAAACTGGGATTGCCCCCAGTCGGGAAAGAAACGGATGAGAAGGTGTTGTTACCAAACACACCGAACAAAGAAAACAGTGTCGAACCTACCAACATATTATGGAAAGGTGGTCCTTGAATCCCTACTCCAAATAAACTATGGTGTGTAGGCGACCTGACAGATGGCTGGTGTGTGCCACCGAGCGAAGGGGACGAAGGAGGTATATGACCTCCTCCATAAGGGAAAGCGTTAAAGGGAGCAGAAGTTCCCCGCATGTGGCCATGCAGAGGAGAATTAGAGCTCCCTGCCCCCAGACCTGAAGTCTGTGAAGTGGAGTAGGAAAGTATAGGACATGTACCTGAACTAGGCATCCCGTATGAGAACGGAGGGCCTGTCGCACTTGGTGTGAAAGGGGTTGTGGCCTTCACCAAAGATGGGATTGGACCACTGTGCGAAGTAGAGGTGGTCAAGACCATGGTGGCTCAGACTGGTGATGGTGGGTTAGGAGGTGGAAACTCTCTTGTGGTGACAACCGTAGTGGGAATTGAAGAATTCTCAGAAGGAGTAACAACATTTGTTTCGTCGATTCCTCTGGATGTTGGTTGGGAACAATTTCTTGTGACCCAGTCACTTCAAAAGACCCTTGTTGGTCTAGCTTTCGCCTTAGTGGTGGCGAGGGTGGCTCTAGTGTAACCGGTGGCAGGCCAAGAAGCCTTCGTGACTGACGGAGCTCGTGATCCTCCACTCTGTGAGAAGATAAAAGACACTCTAGGGCATTCTAGTCATTAAAAAATAACACACACTAAAAAATTCCCTATAAGATAAGATAGGCAAACACTAAATTAATTGGAAGAACAGTTACAACAACTAATACTAGAGCAACTTACCGGTGCAAGTGCAACTCGAACACGGAAGCACCCTCTGGGTAAAATATGAAAAGAGTGGCCCGATGTCTATCATAGGTACTCCGGTATACCCCCATAGTCACCTGTGTATGTCCCTAAAAAAGATAGGCAACTAGGTTGCCAACGCGCGAACAATCACTAGGCGGGTACATTTGAAAGTCGGGTAGACCACAATGAGAAGGGTATCGAGCCTGAAACCTATCAAGGGTATCAAGAGAAAGTGGTCCAGAAGAAAACTGAGGACCTTGAAGGGATTCAAGACCCACAAATCTCCGTGGCAAATGCAATCGACGAAATCCCAAGACAAGCCCTCTATATGTGTTCTCCACTACGATTGGTCCAACTTTGGAGGGGTTATCTCCGTTACCTTTCCGCACACGACCTTGTGTTTATCCCCTGTGTTAGAGGGGGGTCCCAGATAACTTTCATGATA
>ML820367.1:0-25577 GCA_009831015.1 Picea engelmannii
CAAGTTGCACATGTTAATTCCCTTTTTATTTTATTTATTTAGGCATTTTCCCCCACATTCCCCAATGTGTTCCTATTTTTGCTCTTATTTTCCCCTTAGTTCCCCAATTTCTCATTTGTTGAGTGTCCCCTAACTAGATCTTAGTTTTAGTTGGATTAGGAGTCTTCTTTTAGTTAGGATTAGTAGGAGATTGACTCAAGATGCTACTCTATGAGGACACCCTTTTCTCTCATGTTTTCATTTCCTTTTATTTATAAATCCCTTTTATTATTTCCATGTACACATGTGCACTTTCTCAACCTTTAATTCTCGTTTCTTCTTTTTCCTAGGGTTTGACTATATCTCAATTCCTTTAACGTATTTAATAATTTATTTAATTATGTATTTAGGTTTAGACTTAGACTTAGACTTAGACTCTTGTTAATTTCTTAGCTTATAATTTAATGATTAATTAACCATTAAGTTCTAAGAAGGTCTCAACATTTTAATATGTTTTCTAGGCCACCTAGATTTTTATTGACTCACAATTTAAATTATGTGGCATGCCCTTCAAGACGCATCTCCATTCTCCAAGGGTGTCACTCACCTTTGACTAGTTTTGGAAGTTTGTCTGACACTTGGAGTCAACACTCCACTCGGTCGAACTTGTGAGAGACTAAGGGCTTCTAAGGAATAAAGATTCCATCTTATTGTGTTCCCCTTAGATTTCTTCATGAGCGATTGTCTTAGTCTGCCCTCACGGCATCGTGGGCCTCTCAAACTAGGTAATCGTTAACCTACCATTCAGGTCACAGCGGGAGTGCTAGTAGGTTGTGACAAGGATGTTGCCACACCTCTCCCTCAATTGTCTGGTTTTTGTGCATGACCCCTTTACTCCTTATGTGAGTCGGATTAGAAAGTGTCGCCAAGCCTGCATCCATTGACAAGAACACTTTCAATATCCATATACATAGAATCCATATTGAATCATCATATAAATCACATCCGTGTAAATCAAATACTCAAACCAATACAAGTCCACTCTCTGACTCGATCTGAAGTCCAAGGAAGTTTGTGGATGCCATCAACATCATCAACCTGTAATGTATCCTGCACACTCAAGGGAAACTCATCAATAATACATGTCAATATATATACATCTAGAAATCAACATTTAATCACAATGACATCATAACATAACCCATAAACAAAGCATAATCATAATGTATCATAACCAGATCACTTGCCCGCAAGTGTCCTCAAAGAATAAGTCAGTATAAAATGTGCTTAGTAGGATTGGATGTTACAAACATATTCATCTCTTGTATCTTTTTTTTTGCATTTATAATCTTTATATACATAGTTTGTGATTCAAGTCTAAGGGTTAAGTAACACTACAAGGTTAACCAACATCTTCTACAAAAAAATTCTATTATAAACATTTTTTATGATTTTGTTGTGATTAGAAGGAAAATGTTGTTTATTTCTTGTTTCAAATCCATGTGAACATCAGGAATAGATGTAATCGGTCAAGAAAGTATTCAACGAAAGTGCACCCTAGTGAAAAGGTCTATAAAGGAAGAAAAAATGCAAGGTTGGTTATGGAAAAATATAGGCTTTTAGCATAGGCCAATCCAAATTCTAGCACAATAGATGCCATTGTTGTTTCTCCTTTATCACCATAAGAAAAGTGTAATATTTTAGTAGAGGCCAATCCAATTCTGGTATCTAGTGAACCTCTAATGGCTATTTCAACAACACAATATGTTGTGTATGAATATATGATGAGGAATTTACTTGGATCTAATTATACTATGGATGAAATTAGAGAGAAAATTGGTGCACAACCTTCTAGTGAAGAATTTCCCATGGTGCAACATCTTCTTGAATAGTTAGACATTCTTGAAGCTAGTTGTGAACATGTCCACTCTCCTCCCACATTTTTGACCTGGAAGTTATTGGAAGGGTAAGAACTCCTACATTTATGCCACAACAAAGATATTAAGAGGGCCATAATATAGGTCCATCATCCTTATCTAGATTGAGCATCATGCACCAAATAAGTTCTAAATGCATTCAGATGGGTGAAAGTCATATAATGTCCCTTGAGGGTAAGTTATCTAACCAAACTATTTGTTATCAATCATACAGAAATATTAAATAATATTTTGAATAAAAAAGTGATGCAACTAAATGTCAGTTTTTTCTCTCTTTGTTAAAATGTAGACGTTTTGATAGTTGTTAGGAAAATTTTAGGCATTAAAATAATTAAAAGTTTAGAAACAAGTAATCTTATTATTAGAATACTTGTGGATTGTTTTCATACAATTGGTAACAAAACCCATTTAAAATACCATAATGTAGCCAAACATGTATTGTCACAATCAATTGTTAGTAAGATTACAAGAGAAGATCATTTCTCAAACAAAGATCTCATCTCATTAAATGTAAATTCAAAACCCTTCGAAAGTATTATATTAGATGAGATTTCTTTGAATAAAAATACCAAATATATTTTTGGGCCTTCACTTGTAGGTTTCCACATTTGAGCATGAAGTTAATTGGAGTAGTTAAGGGACTAGTGCAGAAATTTTGGCATGAGAATACTAGGCCTTCTTTTAACTAAAAGGATGTACTAAAATTAAGAAGGGGTTCTAAGGACCATGAACCCCATATTAAACACTTTCTCGACATGACATGGATAGAAGTGTATGAGATATTCAATAATGAGCATAATGAACTTAACTTGGGCCAAAGGTATTTCAAGAAATGAAAAACGTGGTATTTTAGACTAAAGACAATACCTGACACATGTTGTACCACATTGAATACCATTATTATTATGGGACATATGTATACATTTGTCATTTTTTTCATAACACCCTTGTGCAGGAATGCTCAACAATATTATCGTTGATATCATCTAGATACTTTATTATTAGCATCTTATGTACAAGGATAGAGGGACAAAGATTTTATTAGAAATGTTGCTTAAATGGGACATGCCCCATGTGTGGTGGAATGGCATTACTGAGTAAGTGTGTGCATTTGAGTAATGTGTATGAATTGGGGAGGAAGGATGTTGACATGAAAAGCTTTAAATATGTCACATATAATATAGGGGGGTGACACAAAATAAAAAAGATACAACTAGTGATGTCTTAGGTTAGTAATGTGTATTTAAATGGTATCTTTTCTTTCGAATTGCACTTTGAAATGTCATGGGGAAATTATTGTAAAAATGAAATTATATTTGTCTTTATTGTTGTGCTACCAAGTATGAGTTTGTGACTTCATAAAGGATTTATTTGGAAAGAGCCAACAATATGTTCAAGATATCCATGTGGCTCAATGGCATGACAAGCATTTTAGAATATGTAAATACCTTTCCTGTTGGAACTATATTATCAATGGTTGATTTTTCTAAGAGCTACACCCTTCAAAAAAAAAATTATATTTAAAGCTAATATTGTCACTCAAATTGAGCCATGATAATGGTCCATTTCACATACAATCATTGGCCAAGTAGTAGTGAATACAAAAGGGTTATATTGAAGGAGTATCAATCCTACATAAATGGCGATATGTAATGTTACTTAGCTTATGTACAACATTGGTTGTAGTTGTTCTACAATCACTTGAAAAGGGAATAATATATATATGGGTTGATGTAGTATTATGTTAGATGGTTACATGGGCCAGTTCAAAAATGCCCACATATTTCAATGGTTGTGCGTGTTATACAAAAAATAGAAGGTGCCACATATTTGGAACTATTTTGTGATGGGGAAAGGAAAAGGGGAGCATGATGGATATATCACATGCATTAAAATTACATTACATAAAGAATAATTTATGTTTATGACAAATTTCCTTATTCAAGATGAAAAATCTATAATTGAATGGTGTTCTTGAGTAAGGGTAGAGGGAACAAGAAGGCGAGAAGAATTGATAAGGAAAGGACATGTGTAGAGATATTTTTGAGAGGTGGCAAATGTAGGTCTATCACATACATATCACTGCAAAATAATACATGGAACTTGTGGATTTTATTCAATTTGAACTTCAAACAACACTATAGTCAAAATATGGACAATAAAACTTGCTTGCTTATGTGGTCCATGTAGTAGTGGTGAATGTGACAAATGTACATCCATGGACTAGGTTGATATATGGGATTGTGTATCTCTACCCATTAGCAAAAGTATAGCTACCTAATTATCCCAATTGGAGGAGGACCAATCAACTATTTTAGCCCATTATGATGATGTCTAAGATATTGTACAACTAGGTTCAGTGAAAATGGATAATATTAGATTAATTTTGATTGTGTCAAGAGGCGCATTTCTACAGCTCGGGTGGGAGGGATGTGTTTGTCTGTCCCAAACAATATTAAATAAATGAACTAAATTTATTATGTCGGTTTTAAATTAAATGAGAAACGAAAGGAAACGTAAACCAGTCTAGACCCATCTAACTATGGTTCTACAAAGCATCAAGAGGGATAAAATCCCAAGGGTTGTTTCAAGTTGTTTTCACTCAAAAAAGAGGTTTGCACCTCAAGGGATTTGATCCTTCTTGGCGCTTTGTAGAACCATAGTTAGATGGGTCTAGACTGGTTAACGAATGTAGTATCCTTTGTCAATTAAGTGGAGTCGCATGTTGGTACTTCATTTTTTGTAGGGAACATATATGCAATGGTTTCCTTAAAATATAATTATTGGGGCACTGACAATTGATTGGCATGTTACATAGAGGGAAAGTAGAACCTCAATGCCTCGCTAACAGATGATGAAGACAATCAATTTTTGGTTGGGTTAATGGTCATTAAAGGAGAATCAATGACATAGGAAAATAGAACATCAAAGAATGGTGGTTATGTATTTCAAGATTACATACCAAGTGCATATTTATACTACTTTACAAACTTAGTCATATGAACAAACCTCCAACTAAAAACAATGACAAGGAAGCATCATCAAAGGTACAATACTTGCTACCCCATTTTGAATATGAGAAGTTAATGGGGACCATTAGTACTAGAGATGATATGGATGGTATATTTGTGTAACATCTAGTTCCACCGAGCACATTTTATACTGACTTATTCTTTGAGGACACTTGCGAGCAAGTGATCTAGTTATGATACGTTATGATTATGCTTTGATTATGAGTTATATTGTGATGTCATTATGATTATATGTTAATTTCTAGATGTATATATATTGACAGGTATTATTGATGAGTTATCCTGAGTGTGCATGATACATGACAGGTTGAGGATGTCGATGTCATCAACAGACTTCCTTGGACTCTGGATTGAGTCATGGAGTGGACTTGTACTTGGTTTGAGTATTGAGTATTGATTTACATGTATGAGTTATATGATGATTTCAGTATGGGTGTTATGTATGTGGATTATTGACATTGTTCTTATCAGTGGATGTAGGCTTGGTGGCGCTTGTTAATCTGACTCACATATGGAGTAAAGGGGTCACACATAGAAACCAGACATGTGGGGGAGAGGTGTGGAAGCATCCCTATCACAACCTACTAGCACTCTCGTTGTGACCTGAACGTATGGTTAATGATTACCTCATTCCGAGAGGTCCACGATGTCGTGAGGGAAGACTAAGATAGACGCTCACGAGGAATTCTAAGGGGCGTGCAATAAGGAGGAATCATTATTCCTTAGACAACCCTTAGTCTCTCACAAGGTCAACCAAGTGGAGTGTTGACTACAAGTGTCGAACAAACTTCCAAACTAGTCAAAGGCAAGTGGCACCCTTGGAGCACGGAAGTGCATCTTGAAGGGCACGTCACGCAAACAAAATGTGAGTCAATAAAAATATAGAAGGTCTAGAAAGAAAATAAAGTTCTTAGACTTGTTAGAAACGAACATGCAAATGATTATTAAATTATAAACAAGAAAATAACAGAGACTCTAAATCTAAATAAGTGACAAAATAAAATATTAAATAAGGTAAGGGAATGGATATATAATAAACTCTCTGAAAAGAGGGAATCAAAATTAAAGTTTGGGTAGATGCACATGTGTGCATGAAAAAAACTAAAAGGGATTTAAAAAAAATAAAAAATAAAAAACATGAGAGAATAGGTGGTCCACATAGTGTAGCATATTGAGTCAATATACCACTAATCATAACTAAAATAACACTCCTAATCCAACTCAAACTAAAATCTAGTTAGAGGACACAAAATAAATGAGGGATTGGAGAACTAAGGGACAACTAAGAGGAAAAATAGGAACACATTGGGGAATGTGAGAGAAAATGTCTTTTTAAATAAAATAAAAAGAGAATTTACTTGTGCAACTTTTGGAGAGTGTGACAAGCGGTATGGGTGAATAATCATTAATTAAATTATTAAAAAATGTTTATTGTGCATGAGAGGACATGTGTCATTGAGAATTTTTCTATAAAAGAATTGGAGAGGAAGGGAGAGGGGCCTCACTTTTGGGAAGTATTGTTATGCTGCCAAAAAAATTCTTGATTAGTTTACTTGTAGAAAGTTGGGTTGGCAAACTTCTGTAAAGAGTGGAAGCTCTTCCTTGTGAGGGAAAGTTTGTGCTATTGTTTTCTGGTTTACTGTGTGTGGCATCTTTGTGGCTCGAGGAGCTAAGGGGGAAGAAGAGTACCCCTAGCGTTGGTTGGGAGGTACCGGTGAAGTTCTTGGATTAGAGGGCAAAGGAGCGAACACTGCAAGGACTTCGGATTGAAGATCAACCTCACCACTCCTTTCCTTTTGGTTACAGTATTTATTATTGTTCTAGTTATCTTATTGTTGGATAAAACAAAAATTGATTGTATATTGCAAATAATTGAAGGAAAGGGATTGTGATGAAATGTCCAAATATTGAATGTATAATTTTTATTTATTGATGAGAAATAAAAATCCTATCGGTATGATCGCAAATACTAGCTAATTGATGATGAATTGTACATAATTTATCTTGTAGATTTTTGTGGGTGCAATTCGTTGGAAGGGATTTCGAATATAATTAAACATATAAATAACTCTCTGCTTCATTAAATGGAAATTTAACCAAATTGTGAAGAAAGTTCACCACTGTTTAAGATTAAAACTCATCATGTTCATCGTATTCGATTAGAGATTGTTTCACAACGAATATAAAACTCTCTCCCCAGGCTTATATTTCTTTCATTCTCACTGTATGTATGTTTCAATTTCCAGAGAATATAAATCGTTATTTATTCTGTGTTAGATGTTTGAAACTAAGAATCTCAAATTATAGAATGCAACAAGAAGGGTTAATTATTTTGGATGACACAACTTCAATACTTGTGAATTAATTTAATTTTTGTTCAAGCGTTGTACCTACCCACACAACATTCGAAACATTTGATCAACATTCTGGATTGTAAACCTAGTGTCTGAGAGAGCGATTCAACTCTAATGGCCGACAGATGGGGTTTCATGTTGACCTTTGTAAAACTTGTAGGTCCACTTAGCACACTTCTCGGAAATTTAATTTATTCAACTTCAATGCACCTTTGATAAGTCCTTGTGTTAGTAAGGCTGGAATCCTGAAGAGATTTATGTTAAGACAATTTTGACGTTTACACTAGAATATTTTAAGATCATCTTGATTCTCTAGTAAACTGAGAAGCGACATTTTTTTTTTTTAGAAAAATAGCTCAAATTATATTTTAGTAAATATTTTTTTTACATCGACATATCATGGATCAATGACACTAGAACTATGGGTCTAGAGACCAATCAGCACTCTCCAAATGTCCTATCTCAAATTTCTAATACATGAATAAAAAATAATCCTCATATTGATGTGCCATCCAAGATATAATAAAGAGGAAAGAGTATCGATGTACGCTAAAAACAAGAGAGATAATCTCTCATTCCATCTCAAAAACAAAACAGTCATTCCAGCAAAAATGGATTAAGACTTATTAGAAAAATTTTAAAAATTGAGAAGGACCTTCAATTTCCCCATCCCAGTTGAAATATATCAATCTTCCTTTCAGCGCCAAGAGTGCTTGTTTTGATAATTTATCAGCCTCCTCATTTGACTCCCTGAAAATGTGTTGAAAGTAGATACCTTGGAACGATGTAGCCAGTTCCCGAATTCTGCGCTTCCAGCCTTGAATTTTGGTAGCATGTAGTTTTCCTTTTCGATCCAGCCAATCAATGACCACCTTGGAGTCCCCCAACATATGAATATGGTGAATATCCATGAATTTTTCCATGACAAGGGTTGCCCACGCTCCAACTAATTCAGCCTTTGTATCGGATCTGTCTCTGCAATTGAATATCCATCTAACATCTGGAGCATTCACTCTTTTCATAGATCCCCCTGCCCCACAGTTTGCTCCCCCGTCTATGGATTCCCCATCGGAAAAAGTCAATGTGAATCCATTTAATCAGTTAATCGGACTCAGTCTTAATGTTTTCGGTTTAAACTCTATTGGATTGTAAGTGAGCAAATTTAACTGAGAAGGGACTTCAACTCTCCTTTAATAAAATAAATCTTATGGTGGGGTAGTTTATAAAAAAGAAAAACTTTCGCAAGGCTTTTTCTATGATTTTGTCATTTAAGATGCCTTTGGTTTCTTCTTAGATTATTGGTTACTCCCTTATGTTATTTAATATCTAGTTATAGTAAATTAATATAGAATAAAAAGTATTTAGAATGATTTTTATAAGTTCTCAGAATATTATCTGATGAGATTGAAGTTTTAAATTAAATATATGAACGAGTAATATATCCCAATCCATTAAGGATTGGTCAAGACCTCTTCTTAGTTAGATAAAAGAAAATCTTATAATGAAGGAGAGAATTCAAAATTTCTACCATTGGTATAACTTAGGCAATTTAGACATAAGCCTACACTTTTATAGAATTTTACTTTTGCATTTCACATTTTGTTCTTTTTCTTATGTTAATGGAATGCGCTTAAGGAGTCAAGATGATTAATTTGTAACTTGTGGATATATTCACGAATTTATTCAATTATCATGATGTTACAAATTGTAGCTAAGATTGACAACTTGTAAGTGATTATCTTTAAAATTATATAAGCTATCTTGGATAAAACATAAACCTTAGTTGCAGGATTTTACGAGTTAACCACAATGACAACATAATGATACTTAAGTTATATTTTATTTTCTCAAACATAATCGTTGAATTTTATTATTGTCCATCTTGGGGTTAGACTTAGAGGAATGTTACATTCTTCTCATAGGCGTAGTTACTAATATTTTGCAATGGAATTTAGTTTATAATTTGTATTAGTGTTGGTTGAGGAAGAGTAGCTACCTATTGTTGTCATTGTATAATAAATGCATTGCTTATGTCATTTTCGTAATGAGTTTGTCCTATTTTGCAAAAATAAAATAAAAAATTGCTACTTCAATATATTGCTTACTTTGTGTTGTGTACAGAGGGGTTGTTACATATGGTATCAGAGCGGGTTAAACTCTACGACAATGTACCCATTATGTCTTCCATTGTTTTGTTTTATAGTTAAAGATGTATCACTAATACAAATTTGGATTTTCTCATGATATGTATCATGGTCAGAAGACGCAGGATGAGTAGATGAAGTGGTGCGGAAGGAAGCGGTACACTTCTTTCGAGAGCATCCACGCATGAGGGATCGGCTCCACTTGGAGAGGAGCAGACAACTGAGCAGGAGCAGGTTGTTGTGGGAGATGTGGTAGGTATGATGAGATCCTTATAGAGGATGTCAAAGGTATTGATCAACTACCTGGATTGAGATGAGGGTAGAGAGTATGTGCCCAATGAGGGTTCACAATGCACTCCAGCAAGTACTATTAGTATACACGGAGAACTCGAGAAAGTGAAATTTCTTGAGTTCTAGGGTGCCACAAATGGCTTAGCCGCCGAGGCATGGTTGGAGAACATGGTGATGTGCTTTGCACTATGTAATTACACCAAAGCACTATGTAATTACACCTCCAACATGAAAGTATGCATGGTGGTATTTCAACTGAAAGGAAGTGATCTTCTTTGGTGAAAGACACGCTTACCTCAACTAAACATGGTTGTTGAAGACGTGTCATGGGAATTGTTCGAGGAATGATTCCAGGAGAGGTACTTGTACGGTGAACTCATTGAACGCTAGCTTAATGAGTTCAACGCCTTATGACAAGGTAGTCGTACGGTACCGGAGTATGCGGCCAGGTTCATGGAGCTACTTAGATATGCTTCACATATTAACACTGAGAAATTAAAAGTTAACAAGTTTGTGTTCGACATCAACTTCAACATTTGTATGAAAGTGAGGATCTTGATGCCTCAGATGTTGCATGATGCAGTTCAGAAGGCCCTCATTGTTGAGGAAGAGATGAACAGTGTGGGTCAGAGCAGGACTCCATTCAAACAGACAGGACATGCACCACCTAGAGTATCGCAGCATCAGACACTGGACAGACAGACTTCTGGGCACCGTGATACATCCATAGGACCTGTATTCTCAACACCTCACTGACATACTCCTCATCAGAGGACTCCTTACATAGCACCACAGTAGCAACAGCAATAGCAACGTCGTCTGCAACAACAAGAAACAAATTAGATCTTGTCCACAGAATAGATCGGTATAGCAAACGCCTAGGCCAACAACCACTACTTTGGGACTAGGAGCACCAGACCAAAGAATGGATGTTGGACATGTGGAGAGCCAAATTACCAGAGAGACTATCCTATCGAGAAGGAAAGAATTGTCGGATCATCAAGACCTATTACAGTTGTAGATTTTGGCAAGGCTCACATGATACATGCAGCGATGAATAACCACCAGGCTGAGCATCAGTCCATCGTGCTCAAGACGTCAGGTATGATCTGTTAGAATCATTATTTTTAGGGTAGAGTTAGAGGTTTTTCCAGAGTTTTCAGAGTCATGCCTTGGTCTTGGGAAGACCAAGGCATTCCTAAATGAGTCATAGTGAGTGTGTTTTGTTCATAAAATCATTGATCAAATAAAAGGTAATATGCATGTCAATAGAGAGTTAAGTCATAGGTTGAGTCAAAGAGTGTTGTGTCTATCTCATAATACACCATCAAGGGGTATAAGAGTCGATCATGCTGAAATATTTGTAAACGTCCTTGTGTCCCTAGTTTAAAATCATGTCACGAAATGGGAAATTATGTGTCAAAGTCGATTCATAGGTTAGGGATGTAAGTCATGTCAAAGGGTATCATAGTTCATCATCACATTTGATGAGGTCAAAAAAGGGACAATGATCACGTCTCATGTCATTTGTACCGTTGGTTAACTCAAAACATGTGCACGCTCCTCAAATTTTTTGTGCAAGTTACTTGAAATTGGCTTGAGAGCTCTTGTCATCTTTGGACAAGTACTTTACTTTTCAAATCCACTCCTTATACATCCATGCATGCATATTTTTCACCTCTTGTTTATTTGCATTGCATTCACGACATGTGCATAAGCCATAGTCTCCCAAGCAAGCTTCAAATCCCTCTGCTATGCAAACGATCCCCCTCGCTACGCAAACACTGTGCAAATTTCCCTCGCTACGCAAACCCTGTGTGGTATCATTCACTACGCAAAGCATGTTGCTCTATTTTTGCTGTGCATCCCTTGTTCGCTTTAATCACTGTGTAAAACCCTTTCTGAGCCTGTTGTTTATGTAAGATTATCTCTTGAATAAGTTCGCCTCTCATGTAACAAAGGTATGTTTCACCTATTCAATCCAAACCCTAGCCCTACTAGTTTGTTGCGCAAGCTTGCCTGCTAAATTTTGAAGACATATCTGCTTTGAACAGTTTGAAATTTACTTTGCAAAGAAGACATCACAGAACCATGACATCATAGGAAAAGAAGAAATACAAGGGAGGAAATGTGTTGAGGTATGAACCCGAAGAGTTGACTCTGGTAAACTCATACCCTGCATATAGGGTGTCTTTTGAGCAGGCTGGGTGCATAAGGTTTTGTGAGAAGATTCAAAGGTATAACATACAGTTGACAAAGGAGTTCGCCATGAACTTTAATGGTGTCTAGAAAACCATTGTTGAGGTCTTTTTTCTAGTATCATAGGAGACCATAGTAGCTGCAATAGAGATTCCAATGCAGGGAGAGAAATGGTTTAAAGGTATGCCTCTAGAGATTATGTTTTATATTGATTTCCTCAAACCTTAGCATAGAAAGTAGAAGATTGGTGCAACTATTCCCAGGGAGTATGTTTTGGAACCCTATGAGAAGTTGTTGAGAGTAATCCAAAGGTATTTTACTTGTGAGGGTAGGTTTGACAGGGCGTACCAGTACCATATAAGACTCCTCATGGATTTCATAGGAAAAACCCCTCTTAACTTACCGTTTTACCTGTATAGAAGCTTAGGAAAAATGGCAGATAAAGTCCAAGCCAGGGCTGACCAACTTAAGAGTAGCATGTTCCACTTCTCCTTGGTAAAGTTGTTAGTGGTTGAGGAGATTAGAAAAATGAACAGGGATTGGGACTCTTTCTTAGCCTTAGAAAATATCCCCCTAGACCCCAAAGGAGATACCCCCCTATCTGCTAAGAGAATGGACTCTAATAGATCAAGTCGTGAAAGAAGAGATGTTGCAAAATAGGGAAAATGAAAAGGAAAAGAGATTGAGGGATCTTCAACAAGCCAGTCAGTTCTAAAGAGGGGTAGGAGGCTATAGTTCATTAATGAGCCAAAGGAGACACAAACACCCAACAGACCAATCACCAGGGAAACTGCTAGAAGGCTTCCCACACCCATAGTGTAAACAGATTTTGTTGAACCTATAGCTCAGGAGATGGATGAAGACCAGGTGAAATCAAGGGAGAAAGATTCAGAGGTCAGGGAGATGCAACAACTCAGAGAAGCTCAACATGTCATAGCTCAGTTCTACCAAGAGAGTAGAGAATTGAAGAGGAAGCTAGCAGAGAAGGCTCCCTGAGGCACATACACCACAAACCAAGGAAGATCCTAAAAGTGAAATATCCAAGGGAAAGGGATTTTTACAAAGTCCTGATATTGCAGTTACAGTCAAGACTTGAGCTCCTGTAACAAGGTTTTCAGCCAGAAAAAAGGGTGCAGATGTGCAGGGTCAGCATGTAGCAATGGAAAGACCCCATACATCACTTGGAGAGGGTGAGAAAACTGTGAAATGGTTAAACAAACAATTAAGGGAAGCCCAAGACCAAATTATCCAGCTCAAGGAAGAAAAAAGGTTATCAGATGACAGTATAATGAAACACTTTCAAGAATCAAAACTAGCTATAGATAATGCATGTGCATCCCTTTCCAATGCCCAATCAAAACTAAAAAGAAATGTAGCACTACTCAGGAAGGTAAGAAACTTGAAAGTGAAAAATTTGATATTAAGAAAGCAGAACAGGTATCTCAAACAAAAAATGCAGTTAAATGATGAAGCCGAAAGGAGGCTAGAACTACTTGCAGAAGTAGCAGAGATATAAATGAAGGTGCCCCACAATTTTGTCTTTTTGAGGAAAAGGATCATCTCAGGTTTTGAGTTTGTTCTAGAATTTGTATTCACTGTGATAAAGTGCAAAATCTATGATGATGGAGAAGGTAAGGATAGACTGAACCTCCTTACTGAAATTGAAGAGATATGAGTGAGGAAGCCTTATTGTTTTGTCTTTTTGGGTATGAGTTCATCTCAAAAAAAAAATTATATCATAGAAGTTGTGGGAAGCATGCATTTGATGTTGGAGAAAGGTTTTCACAAAGGTGACAGCATAAAACATTTTATGGGCACAGTTTGTTGTTTTGATTGGTAAACAGTCGTACACAACACTTGCGTAGCGAGCCTTCGCTACGCAAGTGTTGTAGACTCATATGATTAAAAAATATGGAATGAAGTGAAAGATATATGAGTTTTGAGGTAAATACAAGTTCCCAATCATTTGTTGCCACCTGGATCTGCATGAGTTACAACAAAAAGGAGTTTTCTACGCAAATGTTGTAGGTGGCCCTTGCACAATAGTAGCCCAAATTTGCTACGCAAAGGTGGCAGAGTTGTCCAGCAATGCATAGGATGACTCGATATGATTTCCATATGTACTTGGTGACTCATCACAACAACATGGTTCAATTTTTCTCAGGATATATGATTGTAAAAGATACTTTATGTTAAATTAAGATGGTCAAAATCAAATCTTCTATTTTTATTAAATCATGTAGGAGTTGTTCTCCTTGAAAGTAACCAGATCCATAATTCTAGGAAATAGTAGTTCAACTCCTAGCAGCCTAGTGTGGCAATAGGCTCTTATATATTTTGATCATTTTCATGTAAATAAGGGCGAGTTGGCAAAAGTATAGTCATTTTTCTTGATATTGTAAAAACTTCTCTAAATCAGAATGAAATACAAATGCAGAAGTCCAGAACTTTTTCAAGAAAGAGATTCTAATGGTGGTGTCTTGAAGCTTGTGCTCTAGTCTTTGTATGTACTTCTTGTGTTCTTTTTATTCATCTTCTTTTCACCTCTTTAAATATGATATTAAAGGGTCTAAAATTCATCTGAATCGTGCTTTCGATTTAAGTGATTTAAACTTTGTCTTTTCTCTCTTAACTAGTGAAAATTCATCTTTCATGGTGCTATGATTTTGTTACATGTTTCCTTCTTCTTTCACCCTACACAACAAACTAAAAAGTTGAAATTTCATCACCTAATTTAGCCTTTGTTGCTCTCGAAAGTTCAACATACCAGTCATTGTGTTCAATCATTTTTAGGGGTTGACTCCATTGCCCAAGAGATATCATACCTCCTTGCCAGCAAACCTTGAAAAAACTACCTCAATCATCTAAACCTAGCCATCAGTTTAAAGAAAATCTATCTATCAGAGATCAAGTCTCGGAGAGAGCCCTCTCTAGATTGGAAAGGCTAGCTTCCAGTTTTAAATTTGGTTTGTAGGTTACCTTTGTGATTTGCCTCCTCGGCCTAGGCAAATTACAGAGTGTTAACATGATCATCGATCAACATTTTATTATTTTAATAGATCTAGGAGCTACTGAAAGTTTTGTATCTAGTGCTACGCTTAAAATAATTAAGGTGAAGGTAGTCGAACAAGATGAGTTTAGACATGTGGAAATGGCATCTAGTTCCAAGCAAAAGGTTGGAAGAAAAGTTAAAGATTGTAACATTAACCTAGGTGACTTCGTGACAAGTGTAAACCTGTATGTTTCAATCTTGGGATATTACGATAGAGTGATCAAAATGGATTGGTTAGAATCGCACGTTGTGATACTTAACTGCACGACGAATGGTTAAGTTTAATGGATGATTTGGGACAGAGTAGAGTAATTGTAGGAAGAAACCAGGGAGTCTCTTTGAGGTGTGTTTCTTCCTTACAATTACAGAAAATTATGCGTAAGGGGTGTAAGTTATACGCCATCTTAGTGCTTAACGAAAAGGGGGACACGGAAGGATTAGAAAACCTTCATATAGTTTCATAGTTTGTTGATGTATTTTCGGAGGAACTACCAGGTTTATCGCTCTAAATAGAATTAGAGTTTACCATAGACCTAAAAACTAGAACATAACCGATTGCAAGAATGCCATATCGGATGTCGACACCGGAATTGAAAGAGTTGAAAATGCAATTGAAGGAGTTATTGGATTTGGGACTTATACATCCAAGCGTATCACCATGGGGTGTGTTAGTTATTTTTGTAAGAAAGAAGGACGGATCGTGGAGGCTTTGCATTGACTATATATATATATATATATATATATAGAGAGAGAGAGAGAGAGAGAGAGAGAGATTAAAAAATTATATATGTATATTGAAAGATATTATACATATATAATTTTTTAATCTATATATATATATATATATATATATTTGTAAATAAAAAAATTTAATTCCTCAAAAAAACTATTGTGATTATACAATGCAAAGTCATGTTTGGAGGGCTGCCACCTGTTTCGCCAAACAAGTGGAAACCGAAACAGATGGCACCCTTATGTTCTAGATGAAAAAAATGAAAAAAACCCTAAATGTTTTGCCAAACATTTGGAAACCGGAACAAGTGGCAGAATAGTATTGAGATAGAACTGTATGAACATGCAACAAGAAATCTAAACAGGAGTATGAAAAATTCACTATTTGTTTTGCAAAAGAGGTGCATAGAGTTGAAAGGATTAAGCATCAAAAGACCCAGTAAAACATGTACTTCCCTGAGTGTCGCCTTTAGGAATGAAGACGCACAGTTGCACGCAAGTCGGGCAACGTTGCTGACTTTGTGAGCTCGAGAGCGCTTCAAACGGGATCTCGAGTCTGTTGTTGAGCAAAGTATGCATGTGGAGTTGTTCCATCATGTCCCTTCGCATCTCAAATATGAGCTCCAGATGTTCTGGCACCAGGAACCAAATAGATTGTGAATCTCAGACCACAGCTGAGGTGGGCAGTGGAGGCTCCATTGGGAAGTCAACCAAAGGATTTTCTTCCTGGATTATACAAGTCGCCCCGTCCATGGCACAAACTATAGCAGAGACAGAGTGATTGGTGCTAGGTCGGTCTTGGGGGTCTGGGACTATGTAGAGAAGGGAATCCGGCAAAAACGTAATTGGTTCTTTTAGAATTTCTTCCTCTACATAGGCCATTGGAGGTGAATTTTTCTCCCTATCACAACGAATCAGTGAGGTCGAAAAAGTCTGGGCAAGCCTGCGAATACGTTGATGCTTGGCCGCATAGATATACCAAGAATGTCCCCTCTTAGGCTTACCACACTCTCGTGGCATGGCGGTGAGGGAAAATCAGACTGGACTCATCTTAAGAAAGCACAAAGCGAGGAGAGTGACAAAAGCAATGCCCGAATGCATAATCTGAGTTGAGTGGGAGGAGAAATAACATACCCAGAGGAAATGGAGGGGCGCCAAGGGTGTTGAGGTGACCTTACACATGCCTCTCATACCGATCGTCATCCATCTGCCATGGCGCACTGAGAGCTCCATTAAACCTGTGCAAGGGAACTGTCTAGCCTGCACATAAGCGCATTGAATGTTGTCCTCCATTTGAGATATGAAGGCGAGGGTGACGAGAGGCTTCATAAATATGAAGGGTTGCATGTTATCAACGTGGCACCCCATCTGGGGTTTTCTAATATATTTATTTGAAAGACAAATGTGTGTGTGTGTGTGTATATATTTATTTATTTATTTGAAAGATATACATATATTATTTTTTTAATATATATTTTTATTTATATATATACATATTTTTAATTTATATATATATAGAGCCCGACTACATTTGATGCTTACAATATGAAAGAGGAATAAAATTTTGGACGATGAAGCGAATTGGAATGCAATTGCGGCTAGGGCCTAAACCCTAGTCGTCTTTGCTCTGGATCTTCGACTACAGGGGCGCGGATTCGCCTGTAGCAGCCGGTCATATAGTCGTGGATCGGCGTGAGCGTCCCCCCTGCGTTTTTTCACACATTTTTGCAGCGATCGACCTGCCTCTACGTTGTTTGTTGGTGGTCGTTGCCTCTGCGATTTGGTGGTCGGCGCCCTGCTACGATGGCCCCAAATCCGATTGTCGAGATGGAAGAAGATCCTTTGGAAGCATTCAAAGCGTTAATCCGCTCGGTAGGACCAAAATCAAAGCCTTCTCTCTCGTCAAAGTTTGTTAAGAAGAGGGAAGAGATCCCTTCGTTGGAGCTATCTCCAGAGGAGCCTTGCAATCTTGCCCTTTTTCTAGCAGAAAAATCCCTCATCGGAAAGTTTACGGGGTTATGGCCCAGCCCCAAAATGGTGGAGGCATGGATGGATGATCGTTGGAAGTCGATGATACAAGGAAACGTCTCTTTGTGCGCAGTAGGCAGGGGTTTTTTTGTCTTCAGCTTCTCAAGGACAGAGGACCGTGATCTAGTTTTCAGATCTGGACCCTATTTCATGGGGGCGAGAGGGTTGTTCTTAGCCCCCTGGACTCTTGACTTCAACCCCGGAGCCGAGATCACCGTAGCCCCTGTTTGGGTTAGGCTGCCTCATCTTCCTTTGCATCTCTGGGGGAAAAGTTCTCTGGAGGACATCGACAATAAGCTAGGGCGTTTCCTGGACAGTGTGGCGCCGAAAGGGGATTAGTATACCTGTGCTCGAATTTGTGTGGAGGTTAACCTCGAGGAAGGCCTTCCGGAAGCCATTAAGCTCTCCCTGGGGGAATGGTGCCATATCCAAGAGCTGGACTATGAGCAGATTCCTTTTAAATGCCTTTGATGCCATGCTTACGGTCATTTCGCAAAAAGCTGCCCCAAAGCCTCTGAGGTGTCGGGACCAGTCAAAGAAGATGATTTTCAGCCAGTATCTAACCGACGAAGGCAGCCAAGGCGAAAGGATCCACTACCCCAGGCTCAGAAGGCCACTCATTCAGCAGAGGCAACTCTAGAAAATAAAAACAGCTTTGATGTGTTGAAGGAAGACGAAGCCCTAGATCCAGAAACAACAGCAGTTAAGGGAAACCCTCCGGTAGACGAAAGCCTTCCAGATTCCACCCCCCCAGAGTCAGTGGCAGCGAGAGAAGTTTGGGCCTCAGTTCTGGAGCCCCTGCCCCTGTTGGTCTGGTTGTTTCAGTCCCTTCTAGTGGCTCTGTGGAAACTTCTGAAACTGAAGACATTTCAGTTCCGTCTCCACCACTTACCCGAGGGAGAAAGACCAACAAAGCACGCAGAGAAAAGGAGGCGGCCTCCTACATTTCTTTAGGTTCTCAGAAAAAGCTGGATCCCTTCTTTAAGGGGAAAATTTCATCCTCCGCGGTTTAATGCTTTGCTTCTGTCTTCTACTGTGCCCACAGTTTGTGAGAATATACTCATGTATGCAATTTTTGTCATTTTCTCGAATTAGCTCAAGAAGCAAACGAGATTGGACTCCCAAGACATTCACAAGAAGGTTGGCAGCACTGTTAGAGGTCACAAACCTTCTTCAGATTTGTAACTTTCTGATTCTGGCTTGCCAGAAAGTTGATTAATACAGCCTAACCGTTCTCGTCAAAAAAAAAAATTATATATATATATATATATAATTTTTTAATATATATTTTTATTTATATATATAAACATATATATATTATTTTAATATATTTAATTTGAAAGCCATATTTATATTTTATTTTTATTTATTTTTTGTAAATAAAAAGGGTTTAATTCCTCAAAAAACTGATGTGATCATACATAAMAAAGTCATGTATGGAGGGTTGCCACTTGTTCCACTAGACAAGTGGAAACCAAAACAGATGGCACCCTTCTGTTCTAGATGTATCATGACAAAAAAAAAAAAACCCACCTGTTGTGCCAAACATTTGGAAACCATAACAGGTGGCAGGATAGTATGTTGACAGAACTGTCTGAACATGCAACAACAAATCTAAACATGAGTATGGAAAATTAACTATTTTTTTGCAAAATAAGTGTAGAGAGCTGAAAGGATTAAACATCAAAAGAGCCAGTAAATCATGTGCTTCTCTGAGTGTCGCCTTGAGGAGTGAAAACGTATGGTTGCACACAAGTCGAGCATCGTTGCTGACTTTGTGAGCTCGAGAGCATTTCAAACAAAATGTCGAGGTTGTTGTTGAGTAAAGTGTACCTTTAGAGTTGTTCCATCATATCCCTTCGCATCTCAAAGATGAGCTCCAAATTTTTTGGTGCAAGGAGGCAAGTAGATTGCGAATCTCGGACCATAGTAGAGGACCACGGTGGAGGCTCTATTGGGAAGTCGAACAGCGGAATCTCTTCCTGGATTATACAAGTCGCCCCTTCCATGGCACATGTTGTAGCAGAGGCAACGTGACTGGTGCAAGGTCGATCTTGCGATTCTAGGACTGTGTAGAGAAGGGAATCTGATGGAACTACAATTGGCTCTTCTGGTATTTCCTCCTCTACATAGGCCATTGGACATGAATTTTTCTCCCTATCACAGCAAATCAGTGAGGTCGAAGAGGCCTAGGCAATCCTGCGAATTCGACGTTTCTTAGATGCATAGGTATACCAGGAAGGCCCCCTCTTAGGCTTACCACGCTCTTGTGGCATGGTGGTGAGGGAAAACCAAACTGGATTCGGCTTGAGAAAGCGGAGAGCGAGGAGAATGACAGGAGCAAAGCCCAAATACAGTAGTTGAGCCAAGTGGGAGGAACCATAACATACCTAGAGGAAATGGAGGGGCACCAAGGGATCTGAAGTGACCTTACACATGCCTCCCATACCCATCGTCGTTCATCCACCATGGCGCACTGAGAGCTCCATTAAGCATGTGCGAGGGAACTATCAAGTCTGCCCAGAAGCACGTTGAATGCTATCCTCCATTCAAGATATGAAGGCGAGGGTGGCGGCAGGCTTATTAAATACAATGAGTTGCATGCTATCAACATGGCACCCCATTTGGGAATTTTTATTTTTTTTTGAAACACACACACATATATATATATATAGAGAGAGAGAGAGAGGAAGCAAGGTCGGTAGGTGCAATGGGGGTGGAGGAATTGGATGTCGCAGTAGAAGCGGCCAAAGAAAAGGAAATAAAAAAATCGTTTAAGAACGAGGTTGTAGGAGGCAACAACAAGCCGCCAAATGAAGCCCTCAAGGCAGAAACGGAGGGAACCAAACAAAAAGGTGACCCATCAGCAAATGGGGCAGGTATGAGAAAACCATCCGACAAGAAATTAAATAATGGGTGCTTGGATAAGGCAGTGGAGAACCCGAGGCACGAGGTCACTTCTCCACTAGTAGGAGACTATATCCAATATATGATGGACCATGCTCTCATAGGTAAATTCATGGGGATTTGGCCCATGGAGAAAGCAATGTTGGTATGGATCAAATCAAATGGAAAGTTAAAGGAGAAATCAACCTAAATCTCGAATCCAAAAGTTTATTCACAACAGTTTTCACCTGCTCGGAGGATAGGAACCAAATCTTCGATGAGGGACCGTACTCCTTTAACTCGGTGGGACTCCATCTCAGGTATTGGTCTGAGCATTTCTCCCCGAGAAAGGAGGACTTCACTGCAGCCCTTGTCTGGATCAGACTATACTCCCTATCCCACGAGTTTTGGCACCCAGAAACTTTCGAAGGAATCGATGACATGTTAGGATCCTTTGTTAAAATCTTCGAAATAACAAAAATGGCTAAATACACCTCATCTACAAGAATATGTGTCTACATGAACATGACAACCGCCCTCCTGGAATCAATAACTATTTCATTCAAGGATAATGAATGGGTTCGACCCATGGACTATGAGCACAACCCATTCCATTGTCGGAAATGTCACAAACATGGACATTTATTCTAGGACTACCCCCAAAATCAAGCTCTGATAAAAAACAAACGCAAGGAGGAGAACGACATAGACAACTTTGTAAAAGCCCCCAACAAAAGAAAGGTGGGGCGACGAGGGAATAAAACCTTGGGGGAAGGGACCATAAAATATGCAAACAGCTTCCAGATCTTAGAAGAACAAGAAGAGAAGGAAGCCAACCAAGAAGGTCTGTGACCAGGCACAGAGAAGACACTCCCAAACCAGGTGAATATGAAGACAAAACAGGAAGAAATACAGAAACAATCTTAAAACGGAGGCAAGCACGGAAAAATTACTAGTGGAGAGGAAGGAAGTCTAGATGCAAGAGGAGTGGGCATCAAAAGATTCACAAGATGAACCAATGAAGGAAGGCAAGAACCAGGCCTCTAACTCGGAAGATATGGAGGTGGACCTACAGGCTCTAATAGAGGTTCATGGAGAAAAAGAAGTCAATAATATGCAAGTAGCACAACTATGTCGACTCCAAAGAGAGTTGCTCAAGAGGAAAAGAAAAGAACCAAATACATGTAATCTAGCCTCCTCGTCTAGAAAATCGGGAATAAAACCGAACCCCCTAAAGAATTCCAAAAAACTGGGAGGCAAAGAGAAAAAAAAAGGTCGAAATCCATAAAAGCAAGTTCTGGAAGAAACATGAGCTCTCCTTATAGACTTAGTCCAGGTAGTGGGACTATCAGACATGTATTTCCTCCCTCAAACTAAAAGTTAATTATGAAGATCCTTTCATGGAATATTAGAGGTCTAAATGGTTCTTCAAAACACAGAATTCTGAGAAACAGGTTGAGACAAGAAAATATGGACATAGTAATTTTGCAAGAAACTAAATGTCATAAGAAAAGTATGGAATCCATAGCAAGGAGAATATGAAAATCATGTGAATTCATATGCTCCGAAGTAGAGGGGGCCTCTGGTGGTCTAGCATTCCCGTGGAACCCAAATAAAATCAGAGTGGAATTGATAAACTAGTCAATCCAGACAATAACCATATCCTATAAGATAGCAGGGTCAATGGATCAAGGAACAAACTCACAATTCTACGATCCCCAAACTCTGGGGGACAAGAGAGAGTTCATAAGGGAGCTTCAGGTGATAGGCTTCAGCTTGAATAATCAACCTTGGATTGTAGGGGAGGATTTCAATATGATAACCTCCCTGGAAGACAAGAAAGGTGGCATCATGCGTCTTATCCCAGAGGACCAATCTTTCAAGGAACTCAAAGACCAACTCCGACTAATAGATATAATCCCCTCATATGACATATACACTTGGAGTAACAGGAGAGGAGGGAGACATCACATAGCCAAAAGGATAGACATATTTATGGTCCCAGAATCCTTGTTCTGAAATAAGAAAGTGTTAGGTGGGAAGATCAGACATATATATGGTTCAGATCATTGGTCAATCAAACTAAGATGGTTGGATGGGCTAGATTCTCACCCAAAGCCCTTCAGATTTGAAATTTTTTGGCCCATGCACCCAGAATTCATTCAAAAGGTGAAGGAATGGTGGGGGCGGACTCAAGAGGTGTATGGAACAAAAGTGTATCAATTCAAGCAGAGGTTGAAACATATAAAAATGAGGCTCAAGAACTGGAACCAAGAGGTCTTTGGGAATATCCAAGCGGCCAAACGAGAGTTGGGAGGAATACGGAGCAAGTGCAACAAGAAATAAACCAGGAAGGGAACGATCCGGAGAGACAACAACATGAAGTGATCTTGAGAGAGGAACTGGATGAAAGGGACGGACAAGAGGAAATCATGCTCTATCAGAAATCCAGGATGCTTTGGCTTCAAGAGGGAGACAAGAATACCAAATTCTTCCATAACTCTCTTTTCCAATGTTGAAACTAGAACTGAATACATTCCCTAAAAACAAAAGCATGAGCGATAGTCAAGAAGCATGAAGATATAAAGAAGCACCTCAAGGATCATTCCAGCTCGTTGCTCTCAAAGCCTTCTCAGGACCGGCAGGATTCCACTGATCTAATTCTACAATATATTCCAAAACCATCCTCAGAATATCACAACAAAAGTCTGATTAGGGAAGTGACCTTGTCGGAGGTGGGAAAAACGGTGAAGGAAATGTCGCAGGGAAAGCCCCGGGTCCAGATTGCTTCACACTTGATTTCTTTCAAATTTGTTGGAGCATTATTGGAAAAGACTTGTGGGAAGCGGTGGAGGAATCTAGAACCTCCCGATCAATTCTTCAGACTTTCAATGCCACCTTCATAGCCCTGATCCCCAAGGAAAAGGAATCCAACACTTCATATAAGTATCTTCCCATTTCTTTATGCAATGTTGTTTATAAAAGTATAACCAAAATCATAGCAAAAAGAGTGAAACCCATCCTTCAGGAAATCATATCACTTGAACAAGGTGGTTTCGTTGAAGGGAGACAAATCTTGGATGGTATTGTAGTTGCTCATGAAACCATACACTCCTTGCAATCTAGAAAAAAAATCGGGGATGCTCCTTAAGCTAGACTTATCCAAAGCCTATGACAGAATCAATTGGAACTTCCTAAAATCCATGTTGGAGGACTTTGGCTTCGACCCCTCCTGGATAAACTGGATCCTTTCCATTTCTTCCACGACCTTCTCTTCTATTCTGGTAAATGGTTCCCCCTCTCCAACCTTTAATTCCTCCCTAGGTCTAAGATAAGGAGATCCTCTTTCTCCTTACCCATTCATTATCCTCGCGGAAGGCTTAGGAAGATTATTGAAGCATTCTCAGAGAGAAGGCTCTCTAAAAGGGATAGAAATTTCCCCTCGAACAGAGTCATTAATGTACCTACAATTTGTCGATGACACCCTTCTCCTTACGAAGCCTACAGTTCAGGAAGCTAGAGCCACTAAGAAAGCCCTAGATATCTTCCCGACAAGTTCAGGAAGCTAGAGCCACTAAGAAAGCCCCGGATATCTTCCTGACGGGTTCAGGAATGCAACTCAACTTGGACAAATCCCACATCTTTTTCTTTAACGCCCTAGATTTCTTACAGAGGAAAATATCTGTAATTTTAGGGTTCCATAGATCCTCCCTACCTTTGCGCTACTTAGGGGCACCGCTTCTGGAAAAAGCGACAAAAAATCTAGGGTGGCAACACCTTCTAACCAAACTGGAGAATCGGCTAAACTGTTGGACCCACAGATTCCTCACTTTGCCTGGAAGAATCCTTCGTATCAATTTTGTCCTAATGACGATGTTGGTTTATTTGTTCTCTGTGCTGGCAGCACCCAAGTACATATATCAAAAAATTAGAGCTTTATAGAGAAACTTCCTATGGGGAGGTCTGAAAAGTGAAAGAAAATGGGATCTTGTGGCCTGGGAAAAACTGTGTATTCCAAAGGCTCAAGGGGGTTTAGGGATGAAATATCCCCAAAATCTAAGCCCAGATATCATCAGATGGGGGAAAAATAGGTATGGAAACTTCCACACCAAGGAATCCTACCAAGAAGCCATGGGTCTGGGAATCGAATCCAAAATCCCATTATAGTCCAAGGTTTGGAATCCTCATGTATGGACGAAAGTAGCCACCTTTCTTTGGCTAGTGGAGAAAAAAAGAGTTATAACTGTAAATGTGTTGAACCTGCACATAATAGATCTAGCTAAAAAATACCACACACATTTGCAGAGATAAATTGAGAAAGAAGAAGCAAGAGAGAAAGAATGGAAGAATTCTCATTAACCGTCATGAATAATGAATAATTTACACATGATATACTCTGTATAACTCAGTCAATGCACATTGGAGGAGAAAAAATGTGCCATAGTGGTGGTCTAGAGTGATTTGGACACACACCAGCAGTTACGGGAATGAACTGCCACCTAGTCTAGTCTCTCAGGCAGTTGCGGGAGTGAACTGCCACCTAGCTGAGTTAACTAGTCAACCAGTCTTCAGTTAATTGACTGAAACATAGTGTAGTGAGGAGTAGATCAAGGAATCAAGGTTAATGCGCTACTCTGGTGATGAAACCAAGGAAAATTTGCATTAGCATGATGATGATCCCAATGTTGCATGGTGACAAAACCAATGTAGCATCTAGACTCAACTCAACTAGTCAAACTAAAGTGTCAACTCAAGAGAATATTCTCCAAGTGGAATATTCTCCCATAAACTTTAGGAGACTGAATAATGACTAATAAACATAGGAAAAACCTTAGGACCTTAGGAAAAAAAATCCTAGGTGTGTGTGAAGTAACTCCAATACCCCCCCTAAACATCACTGTGGTGAAAATAAATAATGGGTCCCGACAACGAGGCCATGTTAG
>ML820367.1:30567-62127 GCA_009831015.1 Picea engelmannii
AACAAAGGCTAAATTAGGTGATGAAATTTCAACTTTTTAGTTTGTTGTGTAGGGTGAAAGAAGAAGGAAACATGTAACAAAATCATAGCACCATGAAAGATGAATTTTCACTAGTTAAGAGAGAAAAGACAAAGTTTAAATCACTTAAATCGAAAGCACGATTCAGATGAATTTTAGACCCTTTAATATCATATTTAAAGAGGTGAAAAGAAGATGAATAAAAAGAACACAAGAAGTACATACAAAGACTAGAGCACAAGCTTCAAGACACCACCATTAGAATCTCTTTCTTGAAAAAGTTCTGGACTTCTGCATTTGTATTTCATTCTGATTTAGAGAAGTTTTTACAATATCAAGAAAAATGACTATACTTTTGCCAACTCGCCCTTATTTACATGAAAATGATCAAAATATATAAGAGCCTATTGCCACACTAGGCTGCTAGGAGTTGAACTACTATTTCCTAGAATTATGGATCTGGTTACTTTCAAGGAGAACAACTCCTACATGATTTAATAAAAATAGAAGATTTGATTTTGACCATCTTAATTTAACATAAAGTATCTTTTACAATCATATATCCTGAGAAAAATTGAACCATGTTGTTGTGATGAGTCACCAAGTACATATGGAAATCATATCGAGTCATCCTATGCATTGCTGGACAACTCTGCCACCTTTGCGTAGCAAATTTGGGCTACTATTGTGCAAGGGCCACCTACAACATTTGCGTAGAAAACTCCTTTTTGTTGTAACTCATGCAGATCCAGGTGGCAACAAATGATTGGGAACTTGTATTTACCTCAAAACTCATATATCTTTCACTTCATTCCATATTTTTTAATCATATGAGTCTACAACACTTGCGTAGCGAAGGCTCGCTACGCAAGTGTTGTGTACGACTGTTTACCAATCAAAACAACAAACTGTGCCCATAAAATGTTTTATGCTGTCACCTTTGTGAAAACCTTTCTCCAACATCAAATGCATGCTTCCCACAACTTCTATGATATAATTTTTTTTTTGAGATGAACTCATACCCAAAAAGACAAAACAATAAGGCTTCCTCACTCATATCTCTTCAATTTCAGTAAGGAGGTTCAGTCTATCCTTACCTTCTCCATCATCATAGATTTTGCACTTTATCACAGTGAATACAAATTCTAGAACAAACTCAAAACCTGAGATGATCCTTTTCCTCAAAAAGACAAAATTGTGGGGCACCTTCATTTATATCTCTGCTACTTCTGCAAGTAGTTCTAGCCTCCTTTCGGCTTCATCATTTAACTGCATTTTTTGTTTGAGATACCTGTTCTGCTTTCTTAATATCAAATTTTTCACTTTCAAGTTTCTTACCTTCCTGAGTAGTGCTACATTTCTTTTTAGTTTTGATTGGGCATTGGAAAGGGATGCACATGCATTATCTATAGCTAGTTTTGATTCTTGAAAGTGTTTCATTATACTGTCATCTGATAACCTTTTTTCTTCCTTGAGCTGGATAATTTGGTCTTGGGCTTCCCTTAATTGTTTGTTTAACCATTTCACAGTTTTCTCACCCTCTCCAAGTGATGTATGGGGTCTTTCCATTGCTACATGCTGACCCTGCACATCTGCACCCTTTTTTCTGGCTGAAAACCTTGTTACAGGAGCTCAAGTCTTGACTGTAACTGCAATATCAGGACTTTGTAAAAATCCCTTTCCCTTGGATATTTCACTTTTAGGATCTTCCTTGGTTTGTGGTGTATGTGCCTCAGGGAGCCTTCTCTGCTAGCTTCCTCTTCAATTCTCTACTCTCTTGGTAGAACTGAGCTATGACATGTTGAGCTTCTCTGAGTTGTTGCATCTCCCTGACCTCTGAATCTTTCTCCCTTGATTTCACCTGGTCTTCATCCATCTCCTGAGCTATAGGTTCAACAAAATCTGTTTACACTATGGGTGTGGGAAGCCTTCTAGCAGTTTCCCTGGTGATTGGTCTGTTGGGTGTTTGTGTCTCCTTTGGCTCATTAATGAACTATAGCCTCCTACCCCTCTTTAGAACTGACTGGCTTGTTGAAGATCCCTCAATCTCTTTTCCTTTTCATTTTCCCTATTTTGCAACATCTCTTCTTTCACGACTTGATCTATTAGAGTCCATTCTCTTAGCAGATAGGGGGGTATCTCCTTTGGGGTCTAGGGGGATATTTTCTAAGGCTAAGAAAGAGTCCCAATCCCTGTTCATTTTTCTAATCTCCTCAACCACTAACAACTTTACCAAGGAGAAGTGGAACATGCTACTCTTAAGTTGGTCAGCCCTGGCTTGGACTTTATCTGCCATTTTTCCTAAGCTTCTATACAGGTAAAACGGTAAGTTAAGAGGGGTTTTTCCTATGAAATCCATGAGGAGTCTTATATGGTACTGGTACGCCCTGTCAAACCTACCCTCACAAGTAAAATACCTTTGGATTACTCTCAACAACTTCTCATAGGGTTCCAAAACATACTCCCTGGGAATAGTTGCACCAATCTTCTACTTTCTATGCTAAGGTTTGAGGAAATCAATATAAAACATAATCTCTAGAGGCATACCTTTAAACCATTTCTCTCCCTGCATTGGAATCTCTATTGCAGCTACTATGGTCTCCTATGATACTAGAAAAAAGACCTCAACAATGGTTTTCTAGACACCATTAAAGTTCATGGCGAACTCCTTTGTCAACTGTATGTTATACCTTTGAATCTTCTCACAAAACCTTATGCACCCAGCCTGCTCAAAAGACACCCTATATGCAGGGTATGAGTTTACCAGAGTCAACTCTTCGGGTTCATACCTCAACACATTTCCTCCCTTGTATTTCTTCTTTTCCTATGATGTCATGGTTCTGTGATGTCTTCTTTGCAAAGTAAATTTCAAACTGTTCAAAGCAGATATGTCTTCAAAATTTAGCAGGCAAGCTTGCGCAACAAACTAGTAGGGCTAGGGTTTGGATTGAATAGGTGAAACATACCTTTGTTACATGAGAGGCGAACTTATTCAAGAGATAATCTTACATAAACAACAGGCTCAGAAAGGGTTTTACACAGTGATTAAAGCGAACAAGGGATGCACAGCAAAAATAGAGCAACATGCTTTGCGTAGTGAATGATACCACACAGGGTTTGCGTAGCGAGGGAAATTTGCACAGTGTTTGCGTAGCGAGGGGGATCGTTTGCATAGCAGAGGGATTTGAAGCTTGCTTGGGAGACTATGGCTTATGCACATGTCGTGAATGCAATGCAAATAAACAAGAGGTGAAAAATATGCATGCATGGATGTATAAGGAGTGGATTTGAAAAGTAAAGTACTTGTCCAAAGATGACAAGAGCTCTCAAGCCAATTTCAAGTAACTTGCACAAAAAATTTGAGGAGCGTGCACATGTTTTGAGTTAACCAACGGTACAAATGACATGAGACGTGATCATTGTCCCTTTTTTGACCTCATCAAATGTGATGATGAACTATGATACCCTTTGACATGACTTACATCCCTAACCTATGAATCGACTTTGACACATAATTTCCCATTTCGTGACATGATTTTAAACTAGGGACACAAGGACGTTTACAAATATTTCAGCATGATCGACTCTTATACCCCTTGATGGTGTATTATGAGATAGACACAACACTCTTTGACTCAACCTATGACTTAACTCTCTATTGACATGCATATTACCTTTTATTTGATCAATGATTTTATGAACAAAACACACTCACTATGACTCATTTAGGAATGCCTTGGTCTTCCCAAGACCAAGGCATGACTCTGAAAACTCTGGAAAAACCTCTAACTCTACCCTAAAAATAATGATTCTAACAGATCATACCTGACGTCTTGAGCACGATGGACTGATGCTCAGCCTGGTGGTTATTCATCGCTGCATGTATCATGTGAGCCTTGCCAAAATCTACAACTGTAATAGGTCTTGATGATCCGACAATTCTTTCCTTCTCGATAGGATAGTCTCTCTGGTAATTTGGCTCTCCACATGTCCAACATCCATTCTTTGGTCTGGTGCTCCTAGTCCCAAAGTAGTGGTTGTTGGCCTAGGCGTTTGCTATACCGATCTATTCTGTGGACAAGATCTAATTTGTTTCTTGTTGTTGCAGACGACGTTGCTATTGCTGTTGCTACTGTGGTGCTATGTAAGGAGTCCTCTGATGAGGAGTATGTCAGTGAGGTGTTGAGAATACAGGTCCTATGGATGTATCACGGTGCCCAGAAGTCTGTCTGTCCAGTGTCTGATGCTGCGATACTCTAGGTGGTGCATGTCCTGTCTGTTTGAATGGAGTCCTGCTCTGACCCACACTGTTCATCTCTTCCTCAACAATGAGGGCCTTCTGAACTGCATCATGCAACATCTGAGGCATCAAGATCCTCACTTTCATACAAATGTTGAAGTTGATGTCGAACACAAACTTGTTAACTTTTAATTTCTCAGTGTTAATATGTGAAGCATATCTAAGTAGCTCCATGAACCTGGCCGCATACTCCGGTACCGTACGACTACCTTGTCATAAGGCGTTGAACTCATTAAGCTAGCGTTCAATGAGTTCACCGTACAAGTACCTCTCCTGGAATCATTCCTCGAACAATTCCCATGACACGTCTTCAACAACCATGTTTAGTTGAGGTAAGCGTGTCTTTCACCAAAGAAGATCACTTCCTTTCAGTTGAAATACCACCATGCATACTTTCATGTTGGAGGTGTAATTACATAGTGCTTTGGTGTAATTACATAGTGCAAAGCACATCACCATGTTCTCCAACCATGCCTCGGCGGCTAAGCCATTTGTGGCACCCTAGAACTCAAGAAATTTCACTTTCTCGAGTTCTCCGTGTATACTAATAGTACTTGCTGGAGTGCATTGTGAACCCTCATTGGGCACATACTCTCTACCCTCATCTCAATCCAGGTAGTTGATCAATACCTTTGACATCCTCTATAAGGATCTCATCATACCTACCACATCTCCCACAACAACCTGCTCCTGCTCAGTTGTCTGCTCCTCTCCAAGTGGAGCCGATCCCTCATGCGTGGATGCTCTCGAAAGAAGTGTACCGCTTCCTTCCGCACCACTTCATCTACTCATCCTGCGTCTTCTGACCATGATACATATCATGAGAAAATCCAAATTTGTATTAGTGATACATCTTTAACTATAAAACAAAACAATGGAAGACATAATGGGTACATTGTCGTAGAGTTTAACCCGCTCTGATACCATATGTAACAACCCCTCTGTACACAACACAAAGTAAGCAATATATTGAAGTAGCAATTTTTTATTTTATTTTTGCAAAATAGGACAAACTCATTACGAAAATGACATAAGCAATGCATTTATTATACAATGACAACAATAGGTAGCTACTCTTCCTCAACCAACACTAATACAAATTATAAACTAAATTCCATTGCAAAATATTAGTAACTACGCCTATGAGAAGAATGTAACATTCCTCTAAGTCTAACCCCAAGATGGACAATAATAAAATTCAACGATTATGTTTGAGAAAATAAAATATAACTTAAGTATCATTATGTTGTCATTGTGGTTAACTCGTAAAATCCTGCAACTAAGGTTTATGTTTTATCCAAGATAGCTTATATAATTTTAAAGATAATCACTTACAAGTTGTCAATCTTAGCTACAATTTGTAACATCATGATAATTGAATAAATTCGTGAATATATCCACAAGTTACAAATTAATCATCTTGACTCCTTAAGCGCATTCCATTAACATAAGAAAAAGAACAAAATGTGAAATGCAAAAGTAAAATTCTATAAAAGTGTAGGCTTATGTCTAAATTGCCTAAGTTATACCAATGGTAGAAATTTTGAATTCTCTCCTTCATTATAAGATTTTCTTTTATCTAACTAAGAAGAGGTCTTGACCAATCCTTAATGGATTGGGATATATTACTCGTTCATATATTTAATTTAAAACTTCAATCTCATCAGATAATATTCTGAGAACTTATAAAAATCATTCTAAATACTTTTTATTCTATATTAATTTACTATAACTAGATATTAAATAACATAAGGGAGTAACCAATAATCTAAGAAGAAACCAAAGGCATCTTAAATGACAAAATCATAGAAAAAGCCTTGCGAAAGTTTTTCTTTTTTATAAACTACCCCACCATAAGATTTATTTTATTAAAGGAGAGTTGAAGTCCCTTCTCAGTTAAATTTGCTCACTTACAATCCAATAGAGTTTAAACCGAAAACATTAAGACTGAGTCCGATTAACTGATTAAATGGATTCACATTGACTTTTTCCGATGGGGAATCCATAGACGGGGGAGCAAACTGTGGGGCAGGGGGATCTATGAAAAGAGTGAATGCTCCAGATGTTAGATGGATATTCAATTGCAGAGACAGATCCGATACAAAGGCTGAATTAGTTGGAGCGTGGGCAACCCTTGTCATGGAAAAATTCATGGATATTCACCATATTCATATGTTGGGGGACTCCAAGGTGGTCATTGATTGGCTGGATCGAAAAGGAAAACTACATGCTACCAAAATTCAAGGCTGGAAGCGCAGAATTCGGGAACTGGCTACATCGTTCCAAGGTATCTACTTTCAACACATTTTCAGGGAGTCAAATGAGGAGGCTGATAAATTATCAAAACAAGCACTCTTGGCGCTGAAAGGAAGATTGATATATTTCAACTGGGATGGGGAAATTGAAGGTCCTTCTCAATTTTTAAAATTTTTCTAATAAGTCTTAATCCATTTTTGCTGGAATGACTGTTTTGTTTTTGAGATGGAATGAGAGATTATCTCTCTTGTTTTTAGCGTACATCGATACTCTTTCCTCTTTATTATATCTTGGATGGCACATCAATATGAGGATTATTTTTTATTCATGTATTAGAAATTTGAGATAGGACATTTGGAGAGTGCTGATTGGTCTCTAGACCCATAGTTCTAGTGTCATTGATCCATGATATGTCGATGTAAAAAAAATATTTACTAAAATATAATTTGAGCTATTTTTCTAAAAAAAAAAAATGTCGCTTCTCAGTTTACTAGAGAATCAAGATGATCTTAAAATATTCTAGTGTAAACGTCAAAATTGTCTTAACATAAATCTCTTCAGGATTCCAGCCTTACTAACACAAGGACTTATCAAAGGTGCATTGAAGTTGAATAAATTAAATTTCCGAGAAGTGTGCTAAGTGGACCTACAAGTTTTACAAAGGTCAACATGAAACCCCATCTGTCGGCCATTAGAGTTGAATCGCTCTCTCAGACACTAGGTTTACAATCCAGAATGTTGATCAAATGTTTCGAATGTTGTGTGGGTAGGTACAACGCTTGAACAAAAATTAAATTAATTCACAAGTATTGAAGTTGTGTCATCCAAAATAATTAACCCTTCTTGTTGCATTCTATAATTTGAGATTCTTAGTTTCAAACATCTAACACAGAATAAATAACGATTTATATTCTCTGGAAATTGAAACATACATACAGTGAGAATGAAAGAAATATAAGCCTGGGGAGAGAGTTTTATATTCGTTGTGAAACAATCTCTAATCGAATACGATGAACATGATGAGTTTTAATCTTAAACAGTGGTGAACTTTCTTCACAATTTGGTTAAATTTCCATTTAATGAAGCAGAGAGTTATTTATATGTTTAATTATATTCGAAATCCCTTCCAACGAATTGCACCCACAAAAATCTACAAGATAAATTATGTACAATTCATCATCAATTAGCTAGTATTTGCGATCATACCGATAGGATTTTTATTTCTCATCAATAAATAAAAATTATACATTCAATATTTGGACATTTCATCACAATCCCTTTCCTTCAATTATTTGCAATATACAATCAATTTTTGTTTTATCCAACAATAAGATAACTAGAACAATAATAAATACTGTAACCAAAAGGAAAGGAGTGGTGAGGTTGATCTTCAATCCGAAGTCCTTGCAGTGTTCGCTCCTTTGCCCTCTAATCCAAGAACTTCACCGGTACCTCCCAACCAACGCTAGGGGTACTCTTCTTCCCCCTTAGCTCCTCGAGCCACAAAGATGCCACACACAGTAAACCAGAAAACAATAGCACAAACTTTCCCTCACAAGGAAGAGCTTCCACTCTTTACAGAAGTTTGCCAACCCAACTTTCTACAAGTAAACTAATCAAGAATTTTTTTGGCAGCATAACAATACTTCCCAAAAGTGAGGCCCCTCTCCCTTCCTCTCCAATTCTTTTATAGAAAAATTCTCAATGACACATGTCCTCTCATGCACAATAAACATTTTTTAATAATTTAATTAATGATTATTCACCCATACCGCTTGTCACACTCTCCAAAAGTTGCACAAGTAAATTCTCTTTTTATTTTATTTAAAAAGACATTTTCTCTCACATTCCCCAATGTGTTCCTATTTTTCCTCTTAGTTGTCCCTTAGTTCTCCAATCCCTCATTTATTTTGTGTCCTCTAACTAGATTTTAGTTTGAGTTGGATTAGGAGTGTTATTTTAGTTATGATTAGTGGTATATTGACTCAATATGCTACACTATGTGGACCACCTATTCTCTCATGTTTTTTATTTTTTATTTTTTTTAAATCCCTTTTAGTTTTTTTCATGCACACATGTGCATCTACCCAAACTTTAATTTTGATTCCCTCTTTTCAGAGAGTTTATTATATATCCATTCCCTTACCTTATTTAATATTTTATTTTGTCACTTATTTAGATTTAGAGTCTCTGTTATTTTCTTGTTTATAATTTAATAATCATTTGCATGTTCGTTTCTAACAAGTCTAAGAACTTTATTTTCTTTCTAGACCTTCTATATTTTTATTGACTCACATTTTGTTTGCGTGACGTGCCCTTCAAGATGCACTTCCGTGCTCCAAGGGTGCCACTTGCCTTTGACTAGTTTGGAAGTTTGTTCGACACTTGTAGTCAACACTCCACTTGGTTGACCTTGTGAGAGACTAAGGGTTGTCTAAGGAATAATGATTCCTCCTTATTGCACGCCCCTTAGAATTCCTCGTGAGCGTCTATCTTAGTCTTCCCTCACGACATCGTGGACCTCTCGGAATGAGGTAATCATTAACCATACGTTCAGGTCACAACGAGAGTGCTAGTAGGTTGTGATAGGGATGCTTCCACACCTCTCCCCCACATGTCTGGTTTCTATGTGTGACCCCTTTACTCCATATGTGAGTCAGATTAACAAGCGCCACCAAGCCTACATCCACTGATAAGAACAATGTCAATAATCCACATACATAACACCCATACTGAAATCATCATATAACTCATACATGTAAATCAATACTCAATACTCAAACCAAGTACAAGTCCACTCCATGACTCAATCCAGAGTCCAAGGAAGTCTGTTGATGACATCGACATCCTCAACCTGTCATGTATCATGCACACTCAGGATAACTCATCAATAATACCTGTCAATATATATACATCTAGAAATTAACATATAATCATAATGACATCACAATATAACTCATAATCAAAGCATAATCATAACGTATCATAACTAGATCACTTGCTCGCAAGTGTCCTCAAAGAATAAGTCAGTATAAAATGTGCTCGGTGGAACTAGATGTTACACAAATATACCATCCATATCATCTCTAGTACTAATGGTCCCCATTAACTTCTCATATTCAAAATGGGGTAGCAAGTATTGTACCTTTGATGATGCTTCCTTGTCATTGTTTTTAGTTGGAGGTTTGTTCATATGACTAAGTTTGTAAAGTAGTATAAATATGCACTTGGTATGTAATCTTGAAATACATAACCACCATTCTTTGATGTTCTATTTTCCTATGTCATTGATTCTCCTTTAATGACCATTAACCCAACCAAAAATTGATTGTCTTCATCATCTGTTAGCGAGGCATTGAGGTTCTACTTTCCCTCTATGTAACATGCCAATCAATTGTCAGTGCCCCAATAATTATATTTTAAGGAAACCATTGCATATATGTTCCCTACAAAAAATGAAGTACCAACATGCGACTCCACTTAATTGACAAAGGATACTACATTCGTTAACCAGTCTAGACCCATCTAACTATGGTTCTACAAAGCGCCAAGAAGGATCAAATCCCTTGAGGTGCAAACCTCTTTTTTGAGTGAAAACAACTTGAAACAACCCTTGGGATTTTATCCCTCTTGATGCTTTGTAGAACCATAGTTAGATGGGTCTAGACTGGTTTACGTTTCCTTTCGTTTCTCATTTAATTTAAAACCGACATAATAAATTTAGTTCATTTATTTAATATTGTTTGGGACAGACAAACACATCCCTCCCACCCGAGCTGTAGAAATGCGCCTCTTGACACAATCAAAATTAATCTAATATTATCCATTTTCACTGAACCTAGTTGTACAATATCTTAGACATCATCATAATGGGCTAAAATAGTTGATTGGTCCTCCTCCAATTGGGATAATTAGGTAGCTATACTTTTGCTAATGGGTAGAGATACACAATCCCATATATCAACCTAGTCCATGGATGTACATTTGTCACATTCACCACTACTACATGGACCACATAAGCAAGCAAGTTTTATTGTCCATATTTTGACTATAGTGTTGTTTGAAGTTCAAATTGAATAAAATCCACAAGTTCCATGTATTATTTTGCAGTGATATGTATGTGATAGACCTACATTTGCCACCTCTCAAAAATATCTCTACACATGTCCTTTCCTTATCAATTCTTCTCGCCTTCTTGTTCCCTCTACCCTTACTCAAGAACACCATTCAATTATAGATTTTTCATCTTGAATAAGGAAATTTGTCATAAACATAAATTATTCTTTATGTAATGTAATTTTAATGCATGTGATATATCCATCATGCTCCCCTTTTCCTTTCCCCATCACAAAATAGTTCCAAATATGTGGCACCTTCTATTTTTTGTATAACACGCACAACCATTGAAATATGTGGGCATTTTTGAACTGGCCCATGTAACCATCTAACATAATACTACATCAACCCATATATATATTATTCCCTTTTCAAGTGATTGTAGAACAACTACAACCAATGTTGTACATAAGCTAAGTAACATTACATATCGCCATTTATGTAGGATTGATACTCCTTCAATATAACCCTTTTGTATTCACTACTACTTGGCCAATGATTGTATGTGAAATGGACCATTATCATGGCTCAATTTGAGTGACAATATTAGCTTTAAATATAATTTTTTTTTTGAAGGGTGTAGCTCTTAGAAAAATCAACCATTGATAATATAGTTCCAACAGGAAAGGTATTTACATATTCTAAAATGCTTGTCATGCCATTGAGCCACATGGATATCTTGAACATATTGTTGGCTCTTTCCAAATAAATCCTTTATGAAGTCACAAACTCATACTTGGTAGCACAACAATAAAGACAAATATAATTTCATTTTTACAATAATTTCCCCATGACATTTCAAAGTGCAATTCGAAAGAAAAGATACCATTTAAATACACATTACTAACCTAAGACATCACTAGTTGTATCTTTTTTATTTTGTGTCACCCCCCTATATTATATGTGACATATTTAAAGCTTTTCATGTCAACATCCTTCCTCCCCAATTCATACACATTACTCAAATGCACACACTTACTCAGTAATGCCATTCCACCACACATGGGGCATGTCCCATTTAAGCAACATTTCTAATAAAATCTTTGTCCCTCTATCCTTGTACATAAGATGCTAATAATAAAGTATCTAGATGATATCAACGATAATATTGTTGAGCATTCCTGCACAAGGGTGTTATGAAAAAAATGACAAATGTATACATATGTCCCATAATAATAATGGTATTCAATGTGGTACAACATGTGTCAGGTATTGTCTTTAGTCTAAAATACCACGTTTTTCATTTCTTGAAATACCTTTGGCCCAAGTTAAGTTCATTATGCTCATTATTGAATATCTCATACACTTCTATCCATGTCATGTCGAGAAAGTGTTTAATATGGGGTTCATGGTCCTTAGAACCCCTTCTTAATTTTAGTACATCCTTTTAGTTAAAAGAAGGCCTAGTATTCTCATGCCAAAATTTCTGCACTAGTCCCTTAACTACTCCAATTAACTTCATGCTCAAATGTGGAAACCTACAAGTGAAGGCCCAAAAATATATTTGGTATTTTTATTCAAAGAAATCTCATCTAATATAATACTTTCGAAGGGTTTTGAATTTACATTTAATGAGATGAGATCTTTGTTTGAGAAATGATCTTCTCTTGTAATCTTACTAACAATTGATTGTGACAATACATGTTTGGCTACATTATGGTATTTTAAATGGGTTTTGTTACCAATTGTATGAAAACAATCCACAAGTATTCTAATAATAAGATTACTTGTTTCTAAACTTTTAATTATTTTAATGCCTAAAATTTTCCTAACAACTATCAAAACGTCTACATTTTAACAAAGAGAGAAAAAACTGACATTTAGTTGCATCACTTTTTTATTCAAAATATTATTTAATATTTCTGTATGATTGATAACAAATAGTTTGGTTAGATAACTTACCCTCAAGGGACATTATATGACTTTCACCCATCTGAATGCATTTAGAACTTATTTGGTGCATGATGCTCAATCTAGATAAGGATGATGGACCTATATTATGGCCCTCTTAATATCTTTGTTGTGGCATAAATGTAGGAGTTCTTACCCTTCCAATAACTTCCAGGTCAAAAATGTGGGAGGAGAGTGGACATGTTCACAACTAGCTTCAAGAATGTCTAACTATTCAAGAAGATGTTGCACCATGGGAAATTCTTCACTAGAAGGTTGTGCACCAATTTTCTCTCTAATTTCATCCATAGTATAATTAGATCCAAGTAAATTCCTCATCATATATTCATACACAACATATTGTGTTGTTGAAATAGCCATTAGAGGTTCACTAGATACCAGAATTGGATTGGCCTCTACTAAAATATTACACTTTTCTTATGGTGATAAAGGAGAAACAACAATGGCATCTATTGTGCTAGAATTTGGATTGGCCTATGCTAAAAGCCTATATTTTTCCATAACCAACCTTGCATTTTTTCTTCCTTTATAGACCTTTTCACTAGGGTGCACTTTCGTTGAATACTTTCTTGACCGATTACATCTATTCCTGATGTTCACATGGATTTGAAACAAGAAATAAACAACATTTTCCTTCTAATCACAACAAAATCATAAAAAATGTTTATAATAGAATTTTTTTGTAGAAGATGTTGGTTAACCTTGTAGTGTTACTTAACCCTTAGACTTGAATCACAAACTATGTATATAAAGATTATAAATGCAAAAAAAAAGATACAAGAGATGAATATGTTTGTAACATCCAATCCTACTAAGCACATTTTATACTGACTTATTCTTTGAGGACACTTGCGGGCAAGTGATCTGGTTATGATACATTATGATTATGCTTTGTTTATGGGTTATGTTATGATGTCATTGTGATTAAATGTTGATTTCTAGATGTATATATATTGACATGTATTATTGATGAGTTTCCCTTGAGTGTGCAGGATACATTACAGGTTGATGATGTTGATGGCATCCACAAACTTCCTTGGACTTCAGATCGAGTCAGAGAGTGGACTTGTATTGGTTTGAGTATTTGATTTACACGGATGTGATTTATATGATGATTCAATATGGATTCTATGTATATGGATATTGAAAGTGTTCTTGTCAATGGATGCAGGCTTGGCGACACTTTCTAATCCGACTCACATAAGGAGTAAAGGGGTCATGCACAAAAACCAGACAATTGAGGGAGAGGTGTGGCAACATCCTTGTCACAACCTACTAGCACTCCCGCTGTGACCTGAATGGTAGGTTAACGATTACCTAGTTTGAGAGGCCCACGATGCCGTGAGGGCAGACTAAGACAATCGCTCATGAAGAAATCTAAGGGGAACACAATAAGATGGAATCTTTATTCCTTAGAAGCCCTTAGTCTCTCACAAGTTCGACCGAGTGGAGTGTTGACTCCAAGTGTCAGACAAACTTCCAAAACTAGTCAAAGGTGAGTGACACCCTTGGAGAATGGAGATGCGTCTTGAAGGGCATGCCACATAATTTAAATTGTGAGTCAATAAAAATCTAGGTGGCCTAGAAAACATATTAAAATGTTGAGACCTTCTTAGAACTTAATGGTTAATTAATCATTAAATTATAAGCTAAGAAATTAACAAGAGTCTAAGTCTAAGTCTAAGTCTAAACCTAAATACATAATTAAATAAATTATTAAATACGTTAAAGGAATTGAGATATAGTCAAACCCTAGGAAAAAGAAGAAACGAGAATTAAAGGTTGAGAAAGTGCACATGTGTACATGGAAATAATAAAAGGGATTTATAAATAAAAGGAAATGAAAACATGAGAGAAAAGGGTGTCCTCATAGAGTAGCATCTTGAGTCAATCTCCTACTAATCCTAACTAAAAGAAGACTCCTAATCCAACTAAAACTAAGATCTAGTTAGGGGACACTCAACAAATGAGAAATTGGGGAACTAAGGGGAAAATAAGAGCAAAAATAGGAACACATTGGGGAATGTGGGGGAAAATGCCTAAATAAATAAAATAAAAAGGGAATTAACATGTGCAACTTGTGGAGAGTGTGACAGTTGTAGTGGGTGAATAATCTTCTGATTAATTTATTAAAAATTAATTATTTGTGTATGAGGACAAGTGTCATTGGGAAATTTTCTATAAAAGAAATGGAAAGGAAGGGAAATTGGTTGACCTTTGAAAGTACTGTTATGCTGCCAAAATTTTTCTTGACTAAGTTTTACTTGTGAGAGTTTGGTTCCAAAGCTTGAAAGGAGTTGAAGCTTTGCCTTGAGAGGAAAGTTTTGGGTGCTATTGTTTTTGGTTCTTGTGTGTGGCCCTTTTGTGTATCAGGGGGCTACGAGGGAAGAAGAGTACCCCTAGCATTGGCTTGGAGGTACCGATGAAGTCATTGGATTGCAAGTGTAAGGGAATTAACGCAAGACCTTGGATCAAGATCAAGATCAATTGTCATTTCTTTCGGTTACAATATTTTCTCATTTTATATGATTTATTATTTATGTAAAGTTAAATGAAAATCCTAATAATCATTAGGATTGGATGATTCGATTCCCTACAACATTCTAGAATTTTATTTACATAGATTCAATATAAAGGGCTTGGGATTCATGTTAATTCGATGAATGTAACTCGATGACATTGCAATTTAATTATGTCTTATCATTAGGAGAATTATCAGTCTGATCAAATAATCTTTGTTTGGTTATGTGAAATGTATAGTTGACTGTTTGAATTAATAATATAAACTTCTAAACTTTTAGTTGTGTTTACCAGTTTCAAAACTGGGTACAATATCCTATTTCAACAATTTTGACTAAATCTTGTGCAAATCAAATGAAGTTCTATAGAAAATTTTTTACTTGTATCTTTTGAGAATAAAATCTGTTAAGTTCTAATTGAAACAAATAGATTAGGGCTACCAGTCAACATCTCAACTGAGTGAGTACAAGTTTTTTTTTATTATTAATTTTCGTGTTGCTTGGTGTTCAATAGAATGGAAGTTTGGCGCTTAGTATCAGCCCTTACTCTGCTCTGTATTTGGGGTCGATGGTAGACTCACATTTTTCCTGGGTGACGAAGACGGATTCTATAAGTCCGATCTCTCTTCAACGAACCATTAAAAAAAAATCTACATCGGTGAGTATTGTTTTGAATAGTTTGCTTGATTGTTACTCTTACAGTTTTAGTTAAGTTAGTGTTAGTTCCCTTGATTCGCTATTGAACCATTATGTTCTTAACATACCCACGATGGAACTTGTAACAAGATTCTCAATTGAATTGTATTAATTTAATAAAGGAACGATTATTAGTTCTTTAATAAATAGTGCAATGCTTACCCCCTCTCTCTCTCTCTCTCTCTATATATATATATATATGCAATAGATCTTTTAATAACATGTAATTTACAGTTAATTACATAAGTTATAATTAATTATTATATATTATGTAACCTATAATAAAATGTCTAGATATATCAAAGTAATTAAGGGCACATGTGTTCATAATTGAACAATTAGTGTTTTCAATTATTGATTAATGTAATCAAGTATTTCGACGATTATTTTTAGAATTGCGATAGATTATTGGATAACAAATTATGGTAGTGAAGATTGAAGTAATGATAAATGAATTAAGTTAGTTAATGTGCTACAATTGAAAGGGTAGGAGCGTTTTTAATATTATTTACTTTTCGTGATGAGACCTAATAAGTTCCCTTTGGGAGGATGTACTAGAAATTGAATGTTTAAATGCCTCGTAACCTTGTACAATTGAATTGGATTAAAGGTTTAAGGATGTTGTATCATAGCAATTATTAATATGCTATCATCAATATGATTTGCTTACTTGTACTGTTAAGAACCTTAAATTAGTGTTAACTTCTTTAGTCCATAATATTTGACATAGATAAGCAAGATGTTCACATGTTGCTTTATAAAAAAAGAAAAAAAAAATTGAAATGTATAAGAAAACTTTATCCTATGAATCTCATGATTAATGTTTCTTTTACTCTCTCTCTCTCTCTTGCAATTTTGATGTTTAAAGTAATGGGATGTTACAATGTTGAAATATGTCAAATATACCCTTGTATTATGCTAATTAAAATAAATAAATAAATATTAAGTTTCCCCTTAAGGTGGGGTGACCTTTCACTAAGAAAATCTCCAAATACAATGACACTCGACAAAATATTCCATAGCCTCCTACAATGATATATTGGTTAACCTTGTAGTGTTACTTTTAGACTTGAATAAAAAACTATGTATATAGAGATTATAAATGCAAAAAAAAGGATACAAGAGATGAATATGTTGAAATATTCATCTCTTGTATCTTCTGAAATTTTTTGTTGAAGCTTTGAATTTGTTACAGTAGCTTCGATTCCTTTATTTGGCTCATCCATAATCTTAAGAATATTTTCTCTCTGTTGTGGTATGTTTACAAATCCTTGAAAGGGAGAGTAGTACTCAAATTGGTTAGATCATCAATCACATTACAATTCATCTATGGAGGATTCTTTATTTGATTGGAATGTGTTTGTTGCTTTGATGTTTCTGCAACATTTGTTTTGTTTTTCTCTTTCTCTTTTTCTTTCTCAATAGTTTCTTTTGTTTTGAATCTATTGACTTGTGCTCTAGTTTTCACAACATTTTCTTGTGAGATATCTATCTCTTCGTGTTCATAAAAAATATACAAGGATAACTCACCTTCATCCGTCTGTATAGATTCAAGACTTTATATTGAATGGTTTGGGCCTTTTGGTCAAAATTTTCAAATTTTTCTTCATAAAAAATCTCTTCTAATATGACAACATTAGGATTTGGTACCCTAGTTTCTCTTTTTCGGTGTTCTTCAGTTGTATCATCATTTATGATCCTCTTTTCCTAAGGAGGGTTTCTTCTATGTTCTTGAATAGAAATTCTAAGATTGTTATTCGCTGGAACACAATTTTCTCATCTTCTTAATCTTGTTAGGTCATTTTGCATTTGTTGAATCATTCAATTCATATGAGTTATTTCTAATATTTTCTTTGCCTCCTGAGTTACAGTGGGATTGTTTCTTACATTGTGGATTACACCTTGAAGAATCCCTCCACCAACTCCTCTATTTTTCAATATTCTTTGTTCCATAAATTTTAACATTCCTTGAGGTCGATGCTCCTTAATTTGAGATAGTGAGATTATCCATTTGTCTTTGAAATTTCTCGAGGATAATCCCAGTATCAACATTTGTTTCAAGCATGATTTATTCGAAATCTAATGCTTTGTGCATAACTCCATCTAATTCTTCAATTAGTGAAGACTTGATAGAAAATTCTACATTTGTTGGTTTCACATTCTTATAAAATCAAAGTATGACTAGAGCATTTGCCTTTTGTTCTTCAAGGATTTGATTTAATGTCTTGAAAAATATTAGATTAAAATCTCTAATCCTTTCACCTATTTTCAAACGAATTTGAGTGAATTGTGTGAGTACGGTATTGTATGCTACTGGGGGAGCATACATAGTCAAGAACATAGTTTCTAAATCATAAAATGATGAAATTGATCTTCTAGGAAGAGACACAAACCATTCATAATCCAATCTTGTCAATGTTTGAATAAAAATTATGACCATTACATCATCATGTTGTGTTGGCACATGGGCAGACCCAGGGTTCAACTCTTCAACAACACACCAACAAAACCCTTACTACCGGCCCTTTTGGCAACACCTGCAAAGCAGATGAAGTCTCACCCGAGGTAGAGGCAGGGGGGGTTGTAGGACTCAAGTGTCTACAACCTAGCTGGGACACAGATCTCTGATCACAATGCTTAACAAAGCACTTAGCAGTTAACATTCATTAGATTTTACCCTTATTCACTTTGCATGTTAAAATCCCTAATTACATAACAACGCAGTATTCAGCCAAATCTAAGCATATCTAACCATTTAGCACATAGCATCAACAAATCTAGCATTCATTCAAGTTATTAAGCACTAATCTACTTCATCAGATGCATCTAACATACATAAAGATTCAACACTAAGCATAAATCACATCAATAGCACAAAGCAATTACAACATAGGATGTACGTGGTTCACCCCCAGTGTGGGGATACGTCCACAAACTCTTCTTCTTCTTTATTATCTTCTTTCAATATTCTTACATGCACAGAGCCACAAAACCAACTCCACATAGGATAGGAGATCTGTGCACACCTCACCATATCCTCCTTTCCCGAGTTAGGTCTCAACACAGAGCCTTCTTACACAGTCTGCACACAAGCTTCTTACAATCACTTGCACTTAACTCTGCAAGTCTTAACACATAGTATGCACAAAGCCTCTAGATCTGCACTAAGACAATTCTACTAGGTCTCTCCTTTCTTACATCGCCTAGATATCTATTTATACATTACAAATGGGGCCTAAACATGGGTAATCCCATGGGCCAACATCCCATACCTGTTACATAAACCCTAATACCCAAAAATCCCGCAAAAGGGGGTGTGATCCCGCAATCTCCGCTTCGCCTGGGCGTTCCATCTTCGACCAGCCTATCGAAGTCCCAAAAATGGTCAAACACGACCAAGGTTCTCCAAAACTTGGTCGAGGGCCAACATGCCCCCAACACTCACCTGTGACTGGTCCTGAGTCACTCTGACCTGGGAAACTTTGCTTCGAAGGCCTCGAGCTTGGCTCGAGCTGCCTCAACTTGCTGCTTCGCTAGAGTCTCCTACTCGGCAAACTCTTGGATGAATTTCTCTGTGATCGGTCCTTCCAAGCATTGTTCCACCGAGGTGACTACTTGTTCTAGTTTTGATCCTTGCCCCTCTATCTCCTCAAAAATTGTGCAGGCTTCATCCTATACCGGATGGAGTCTTTGGGTCACTTCCACGACTTTACTCTGGATGGCATGGACCTGCTGCTGAATTGTGTGTTGTTCCTATGACCTTTTCATCTTCTCAACTGTTGAAAGTAGTTTCAGTTGCACTTGCACTGTCGATGCTTGTTTCTTTGTGTCTTGAAGATGTGCTTCTAATGCTCTTAGTTCTGGGTCCTCTGTGAGGTGCTCATAGGTTTGTGCACTGCGGTTGCTGAGTAGCTTACATTATGAGGCCAATGCCTTGATTATTTCTACTGCACTCCTGACAGTTTCTTCTCTCTGGTCTTGCACTTCTTGTGAAGTGCTTGGCACTGCTTGCAATTCCAGTTCTGCCACTCTTGCTTGAAGTTGCTGAATAGCTTCAGTGAGCTTCTCCACTTGACTCTCCACTGTGTCTTCTTCTATCTATGCGAGGCTTGACACAAAGCGAAGTGCTCTAGTGACTACTTCTTTAACTCCAATCTGCTTTGCGAGCAACTTTTCTTTTTCCTTCTGGATCTACGCTTTATCCTCTACAAACTTCGCCTAGAGGTCATCTTTCTCTTGTTACACAACCCGACGTTGCTCTAAGTCTTCCTCCTTTTCTTTATTTAATGCCTTTGTGGCCTGCTCCTTTTCCTCCTAGGCCTGACGAAGGCAAGCCTATGTCGAATCTGCTAATCTGCGTAGCTTGGCAGGCTCATTTCTTACTTCTATGCCCCCTGATGACAACGACACAGTAGACACTGTGCAGTTCGAATAAAGAGCCCGATGTACCCCTTTGAGCTCCGACTCGATCCTGTCAAACATTGTCTCATGTTTTGCTTCCTTTCGCTACAAAATGTCCTCTAAGGTATCTAATATAACGACGATGATGAGGTCAATATCATCCATCGTGAGCACAGTCTGTAATGGAGGCTTATTTGCTCGTGATTTCTTCCGTGTTGATGGTTTCTTCGGGGAAACCATTCTTTTCTTAGATGTCTCAACCTCCATGATGGGATCCTTAGGCGGTGTTACTTCGCCATGTTCCCGTTTTTTTTCTTCCCCTTTGTTATCTTCCTGGTCTACTCGTCATGTCCTCCTCCTCTTGGTGAATCTGGTGTAGTTTCCTTTGATGCGTTGTTCATTTCATGTACTTCCTCCGTCTTCTTCCTTCTGTTGTTGCTGGTTCCATCATACTCTTCTCGAGTGATTATAGGAATTCCGATGAGGTCAGGGTCGGAGAGTTCTGTCTGTTCGACCAATACAAGGAACTCTGTAGGCCATTCCTTGGTTATTTCTTCCATGTCCTCCTCTATGAGTTTGTAATAGGACTGGAGCTCTTCCTTGTGTTCGTCCCCACGGATAGTGATGTAAATTAAATGCCTATCTACATGGAACTTCTCAAGTGGCCTAAAACTATGCAGAGTATTCAACATCATGCGAGGGAAAGATTCAAAGTGTTAGTCGGTGTTGTTCTGCTATTCTGATGAGGTTCAAGTTCTGCAAACCTTCCTTCTGCGAAGTCCTCTCTAGAACCTCCTGCAATTTTTCTAGCTTTGATTTCTTCTTACTGAGCTTTCTTTCTTTCTTCCCTGTGATCTGCATCTCTGGATTCCTCTTTCCATTCTTGTTTTTATCTTTTCTTAGCATAGTAACTTCGCACTGTTGAGGATCTTTCACAAGGTTCGAGGATAATACTTCTTCTCTTAATGTTTCTAGAGTAGGTGCTCTATTCTCCTACATGGATAGGTTCTTTAAGCCTTCTTGTGTTCTTTCAACTTTGACAACTAAGTCTCCAGCCCTTAGTTGCTTTGACTGGTCCTCTTGTTCTCCTATTAAGCACACTATTCTCTTAGCCATGAAATCCCTTAATTATTTCTTTTTCTGTTCTATAGCTTCTTCTTCTTCTCTCCTTCGGATCTGATCTCTCTCAATCCAAGTCCTTCCTAACAAAAGTGCAAAAGGGGCGTTGTTCTCAACAAACTTAATGACCTTGAATCCTTCTTCTGTCGATGTTCCATGAGAACTCATAGGTACATGAGTAAGTCTTCCACATAGGGTTATCATCTTTCCTTTAAACAATCCTATTCCTCCCAATGAAGGAACCATAGCAGGTTTTCCTAAGATTTCCCAAGTACTTTATGTCATGATGTTCACTTGTGTTTCTGCATCCAATACACTGTCTATGTGAAAGTCTCCTATTCTTGTTTCTATGCACTCTTTCTCTTTTAAGATCTCTGATAAACTAATGTCTTTGTGATCATTCAATGTTTCTTTCATCTACAATAATATAGCCTCTGATTCTTTCTGGTTCTTTAGTATATCCTTATTTTCTTGACCTTCTTCATGGTTTTCTTGTCTCATGTTCATCTTTTCAACTTTAGCAATCATTTTAGGGAAATCTAAAACTTCATGTCCAGTAGCCTTACAACAAAGGCAAATAGGACCTCTACCAAGGCATTCCTTAGCAAGATGTCCCGGTCTTCTGTAATTATAAAATAATGTCAATCCTCTCTTTCTCTTAAATGATCCCCAACCTTTCCTGTACTGCGCAATGGGATCACAGTGATGGACCTATAAAAAATTCTTTCTAGGATCCTGCATCCACTTGTTAGTCCAAAAATTCTTTCTATGCATAGGAATAACATATCTTTCACTATTTCTATCATATCTATTCATATCACATCTTCTTTCTTCTAGTTGTGCCCTAGTTTTCAGACTAGGACGAAATCTACCAAATATACCTAGATCCATTCTTTTGAAACAAAAATTTCCACTTATCTTACCTTTATCAGAGCACCAAGATTTAAGATCTTACCTTTTTTCTTCAGATTGGACTTCTCTTCTTGGCACAGAGCTTCACAAGTCAAGTAGAGTACTGCGCACTACAACAACAGATCTACGCACAAAGCTTTCTCTTTTCCTCAGTTCCCAACAATCACAGTTTCAGGTCCTGGCAACCAAACCATTTGTTGGCACATGGGCAGACCCAGGGTTCAACACTTCAATAGTGCACCAACAAAACCCTATCTACCAGCCCTTTTGACAACACCTACGAAGCAGATGAAGTCTCACCCGAGGTAGAGGTAGGGGGGGTTATAGGACTCAAATGTCTACAACCTAGCTAGGACACAGATCTGTGATCACAATGCTTAACAGAGAACTTAGCAGTTAACATTCATTAGATTTTACCCTTATTCACTTTTCATGTTAAAATCCCTAATTACATAACAACTCAGTATTCAACCAAATCTAAGCATATCTAACCATTTAGCACATAGCATCAACATATCTAGCATTCACTCAAGTTATTAAGAACAAAGCTACTACATCAGATGCATCTAACACACATACAGATTCAACACTAAGCATAAATCACATCAATAGCACAAAGCAATTACAACGCAAGATGTATGTGGTTCACCCCCAGTGTGGGGCTATGTCCACCAACTCTTCTTCTTCTTTATTATCTTCTTTCAATCTTCTTACATGCACAGAGCCAAAAAACCAACTCTGCATAGGACAGGAGATCTGCACGCACCTCGCCAGATCCTCCTTCCCTGAGTTAGGTCTCAACACAAAGCCTTCTTACACAGTCTACACACAAGCTTCTTACAATCACTTGCACTTAGCTTTGCAAGTCTTAACACATAGTATGCACAAAGCCTCTAGATCCACACTAAGACGATTCTACTATGTCTCTCCTTTCTTACATCACATAGATATCTATTTATACATTACAAATGGGGCCTAAACATGGGTAATCCCATGGGCTGACATCCAATACCCGTTACATAAACCCTAATCCCCAAAAATCCCGCAAAAGGGGGCAAAATCCCATGATCTCCGCTTCGCCTGGGCGTTCCATCTTCGACCAGCCCGTCGAAGTCCCAAAAAAGGTCAAACACGACCAAGGTTCTCCAAAACTTGGTCAAGGGCCAACATGTTGAAATAAATGAATCTCACACATATTCAAAAATAGGTCCAAATGTATTTTTGGATCCATCACTCCATCTCCCGAAAACGTTGGCAATGCTCCTTGTGGAAGAGTTGGCAATTGATGTTATTCTCCTTGAACATTAAGTGGGATATTCCTAATCCTTCTTCATGAAATTCTTTTTATTTCATTTCTCTCTTCATGATTTTTGGGATTCTCTTGTATATCACCCATTTTTTGAATTCTTTTCTCAGTGGTGGAAGTTTCTCCAACTTATGGTATTTGAAGTTGTTTTTTATTTTTTTTATTTCATGTTATTGGGCCCTTATATGATTCTATTTTTCAATTTCTATCTTGTATTCTTTTCCTTCTTGCTATTTATCTTTCTTCTTCACGGTAAAGGGTTTCCCATGATCTTTCAAGCTCTTCACAAGGTCTAGTTTTTGTCAATGTCAAGTCATACAATTGATGAATAATACTTGTTTGATTTGAAAGATCAACTTGTAACTAGGGTTGATTTTGCTGAGGTTGGGTCATTATAATTCTAGTCTATGAAACTAGCCTTTTGTTCTCCCTAGTATGGTCACCAAAAATGTTTATGTCTAGATCTGTTAAGGTCCTAACAACAACCTCACAAGGATATAAATACCCCCCTGTTTTTTTTTATAGAGGTGGTAATCCTCTCTATTTTCTTTAAAGGTGAATCTTGAATATCTTGAAATTATTGTATACTAAAAATGGGAGATCACTAAATAGTAAACTCCAAATATTTATCACTCAAGAACAATAATTTTATTATTATTATTTAAAATAATACACATACATCAAATAATTCCTAAGAAGAGGACCACGAATCTTCACTCATAACATATAATATTTGCATAAAAATTATGTAGGAATATGTAATAGTTATAGGGAAAATAAAATAACTATCACATCCATCACATCATTCATAAATTTTTGATCACATTCAGCGAAAGGAAGACAATAGGCCCACAAATTAACTTTAAATGAGTTTTTTTTCCCAAAATAGGATATAATATGATAGGAAAAATTTCAATTTCTGATGCTCAAAACTAAAATTTCAAAAGATATCATTAAAGTTTTATTCCCCAAAGTAGTTCTGTAGGATTTTTAGAAAAAATAAATATAGTCTTTGATAGTCCTAAAAATTAAATGCATTCATCCATAATTGGATTGGGATAGGGCTCTTGTGGACCATAAAATGAAAGATCAGAATAGGGTTGGACCTGAAAGGAAGATAAAAAAAGTGATCAGAAATCAATTATGTTCTTCTTGGGACAAAAAAAACACAATTGGATGACTTTTGAAAGGGAAAAGAAAAGAAAAAGAATGTGATCAATTTTACTCACTGTGATAGTGTTCTATCTCTGGTCTATTTTCCTACCAAATATCCTTTGGTATTTTCCTAAGTTACGGTTTTTGGGCTGGTTGTAACTGCCACATCTTGATTTTATTCAATCATCTTGATTAAATCTTCATTTAACCAATTTTCAACATAATCCTTCATGGGAGCGATAGTTACCTCATGTGTAACTATTATATCAAACAATTAATCTTCAATGCCTCAGTATTCAATTGATTCTTGATGTAAAGTATCTTCTATGTCCTAGTTCTTGTTCACATAATTGACTAACCAATTCTCTACCTTAAATTCTGAGTATTCCACTGGACTATTGAATATTTCCACCGATATAGATTTTAATGTTTTCAATTTTGCCTCAAATTGTTCCTTGTTCATAAACACATAATTTAAAATAATTTTTATATCATCAACCTCTCATGTGGTTCCATCTAAGTGAAAATCAATTAACTTTAAATATCATTCACCACTTTTAACACCTAAAGTGTCAATATCATCCAATATTTCTTTTAAGCATTTAATCTCTTAATCCAACAATAATACAAGTTGTGGAGGGTAAGTCTTCTTCCTTTCTTTTATGCTTGATGAAATTGGAAATTTTAATCACATAAGTAGTGATTTTCTCTTTATAAAACCCTTCATCATTTCACAAACTTCCAGGTTCTATTTCAAATTTTCCATCCTCGATGCCAAAGCAATAAAACTATTTGCTAACTCCCATATATCAAGAATTAGAGACATTCTCTTTTGAATATTCTTTCCAATATAGTGTTTGATAGCCGTAGGTAAACTTGATGTCCCTTTCAGTTTCAAACTAGACTCTGGTGTGCCATCCAAAGTATTCCATGGATTCTTAGTAGTGATTCGACTTGCAAATATTGGAGGTGGCATCAATGTCGTTTCCAATTATTTGATTCTTTCTTTCAAATTGGTGTTTTTGCTTTCCATTTCATCAACCGACACTTCAAGTGCATCCCCTATAGTTGTGTGGATGTGTGCAATTCTGGAAGGTTGTACACTGCTGAGATATAACTCTAAATTGGATTTTCCTTGAATATTTTTACCTTTAAAATATCAAAATTTTAGAGTCTTTATCAAATAAAGCACTGTGAAGATCAGTTAAGGATTCTTCTTCATAAAATATTGGTTCTTGTGTTGCCAGTTCTGCATAAATTTCTTGGTTATCTTAGATCATTTTCTCATCATCTGGAAACTCTATATCTTTGATATTTGCATCCAACTCCATGTCCTCAAAGACATTATCATCACTAGGTACAATCTCACATACTTCCTGTTGATTGGCATGCCTTTTTATTTTAATACTTATCATGAGTTTGTGAGGTATTTCAAGATTCTTTTTTGGAGCATCAGGGTCATCTCCATCACTTGAATTTTCGATCAAGGATTTATTTTGTTCTTGAATTACAAATTGGGTTTTTTTTTGGGGTGTGCTACTTCTTCCATAAGAACCTTGAGACCTTGTACTTCTCTCGTTTACAACTCTTCCTTGTTGTTGATGTACTTCATTAGTATTGGCAACCATTTCAATATCTACAAACGAAACTTCTTCAGGATTGTTACCATCATCTTCTTATTCCCCAAATACATAAGTATTTATATATGATACACTGAAACCAACATAAGTCATGTGATTCATAAAATATTGATGAGGGTCAAACCCTTTTACTTGATTTTCCAACTTTAAATTGTATACCATTGATAATTAATGATTAAAAATAATGAATTTTATCTATGATTGTATTAATGATCTTATATTTAACGAATATGAAAAGCGAAGTGGATTCAAAGATTTTCATGTTAATGATTTCTATTAAAAAAAATATGACTCGCCCATTGACATAAATAAATTAATGCACAATTTGCGCAACCTCGAGCGAAGAGGATACTATGATTTTACATGAATGCCTTATTGTTTCTCTAGATAGAATCACTTAGAATTAGTGTTAGACCCTCAAGTAGTTCTGGATGAAATGAAATTTTATTTTTGCATAGGTGAAGTATTACTTTATTTACTTGTTTATAATTTGAATTTAGTTGTGTTTTTCCAAAGTTACTCTATATTTATTAATTAAATGTTGTTATTTCCTTGTTATGCTCACTCATTGATTGATTAGACCAAGATGGTTGTTACATATGGTATCAGAGAAAGGTTCCACTCTGCGACACCAGACACGTTACGACATCCAATGCATTGTTTAATTAAGATATATCACTAATATAATTTGAAATTGTTTATTGAAGGTATCATGGTTATAGGATGGAGGATGAATAGACGTGATGGTGTGGGAGGAAGAGGTATGTCTCCTCCAACTACACCCACTCCCCAGGGATCTGCTCCATATGGAGAATAACTTACTATCGAGCAGGAGCATGTTGTAGTGGGAGATGTCATGGGTATGATGAGGTCTTTTCAAAGGATTTTAGAGGGATTGATAGATTGCCTTGATCAAGATGAGGGCAGAGGATATGCACCCAATTAGGGTTCGCAACACCCTCCTGTATTTAGTAGAAGTATTCATAGAGAACTCAAGAAGGTAAAATTTTCCAAGTTCTCGGATTCCATGGACGGTTTAGCCGTCGAAGCTTGGTTTGAGAATATGACAATGTGTTTTTCATTGCGTGATTATACCTCCAACATGAAGGTCTGTATGGTGGTATTTCAACTGAAAGGGAGTGCAATTATTTGGTGGAAGACACTCTTAGCACAACTGAATATGGTCGTTGAAGACGTGTCTTGGGAATTGTTTGAGGAGCGATTCCGAGAGAGGTACATATCTGATGAGTTCATTGAGCACCATATCAATGAATTCAACGCTTTATGACAGGGAATTCGTACAGTACCTGAGTATGAGGCTAGGTTTATGGAGTTGCTCAAATATGATCCACATCTGAACACTGAAAAGTTAAAGGTGAATAAGTTTGTATTTGGTCTCAACTACAACATTTGTGCTAATGTGAGGATCCAAATGCCTCATACTTTGCACGATGCAATACATAAATCTTTTATCATTGAAAAAGAGTTGAATAGTGGGGGTCAAGGTAGGAATCCTGCCAAGAAGACATGACAAACACCACTTAGAGCGTTGCACCAACATACACCTGTTAGATAGAATTATGGACACCGTGATACACCTAGAGGGCCTGTATTTTCTACACCACACAGATAGGCTACTGATCAGAGGACTCTGTATAGATCAACACCGCAGCAGCAACCACGTTGTCCTCAACATCAACAATAGTATAGATATGTTCAACAGAACAGATCAGGACCCTAGAACCCTAGACCAACAGATTATTCCTATGGAACTAGGAGCACCGACCCTAAGAATGGATTTTGGACTTGTGGAGAGCCCCACTATTAAAGATATTTTCCTATTCATAAGGTCAGAACTACTGGATCAACAAGACAGATGACATTAGGATATTTGGGCAAGGCCCACAATATTCATGCAACGATGAATAACCTTCAGGATAAGCATCAATCTACAATGCTTGAGACTTCAGGTATGATATCAAATCATTAGTTTAGTATTTTTATAGATACAGGAGATACTGAGAGTTTCATTTCTAGTGATGCAATCAAAAGAATTAAGGTGAAGGAAGTTGAACAAGATGAGTTTATATATGTAGAGTTGGCATTTGGAGCTAAACAAAAAGTTGGAGGAAAGGTTAATGACTGTACAATTAATTTGGGTGAATTCATCGCAAGCGTAAACCTTTTTGTCACAACCTTGGGATCTTACAATGTTGTGATTGGAGTGGATTGGTTAGAATTGCATGACACAATACTTAACTATAAGACAAAAATATTAAGCTTAATAGACGATTTGGGACATAATAGAGTAATTGTAGGGAAAAATCAAGAACTATTGCTAATATTTATTACTTCCCTACAATTGAAGAAAAATATGCGCAAATGATGTAAGTTGTATGCCATTTTAGATTTTAACGAAAAGGGCGACACTGAAAGATTGGAAGACTTTCCATTAGTATCGAATTTTGCTGGTGTTTTTCGTGAGGAACTACTGGGTATACCGTTGGAAAGAGAATTGGAATTTACTATAGATCTAAAACTTGGAACATAACCAATTGCTAGAACACCATATCATATGTTGACACCTGAATTATAAGAGTTAAAGATGAAATTGAAAGAATTATAAGATTTGGGACTTATACTTCCAAGTGTATCACTGTGGGGTGCACCCGTAATTTTTGTAAGAAAGAATGATGGATCATGGAGGCTTTGCATTGACTATCGTCAACTAAACAAAGCCACGATCAATAATCAGTACCCATTACCAAGAATTGATGACTTATTTGATCAAATAAAGGGAGCGACATTTTTTTCAAAGATTGACCTGAGATCGGGATATCATCAATTGTGAATCAAAGAGGAAGGCATTCCTAAAATTACGTTTAAGACAAGATTTGGAAATTACAAATTTATTTTATTACCATTTGGATTGACAAATTCCCCTGGTGTATTCATGAGTTTAATGAATGGGGTATTTCATGAATACTTGGACAAGTTCGTACATGTATTTATTGATGATATATTAATTTACTTTCGGACAAAAGAGGAGCACGACGAACATTTGGGATTAGTTTTGCAGTGTTTAAGAGAAAAGAATTTGTATGGAAAGTTGTCGATGTGGGACCTTTCGAAGTTGTAGAAAGGAAAGGACCCATGGTGTACCGACTAGCCTTACCTGATTCTTTGAGCTGTATGCACGATGTGTTTCATGTTTTAGTTTTACGTCATTATATTTCAGATCCGTCACATGTTATTGAATTGAGTTCATTGCAGGTATCAGACGAGGTTGCTCTCATAGCAGAGCCAATCCGCATTATGGACCATCGCACTCGACAACTATGGCATCGATTGGTTGATCAGGTCAAGGTATAGTGGGATATTTATAGTCCACATTCTGCTACTTGGGAGGACACATATGATATGCGTCAGTAGTTTCCATATTTATTTTCATTGTTTGATATATAGATTAGTATAAACTATATTTATTGCTTTCATTGTTAAATTATACAAACTTCAGGGCAAATTTTAAAACAAGAGGGGGTGTATGTAACATCTAGTTCCATTGATCACAGTTCATACCATTGATTTATTCTTTGAGGACACTTGTGAGAATGTCATCCAGTTAAAACATGACACTTTAGGATTAGTTGTTTTGGTTTATGAGTTAAAAATGATGTTATGATTGAGCATTGAAATTTTGATATGTTAATTAATATTAATGTATAGCATTGGCATGTATTATGATGAGGTTTCTTGAGTGTGTAGGAAACATGACACGATGAGGATGTTGATGGCATCGACAAACTTCCTTGGGCTCCGGGTTGAGTCAGGGAGTGGCCTATTCAATTTGATTATGAGTACTTGTTTTTATTACACATGTATTATGATGATTTCAATTATGGATTTCATGTATAAGAGTTATTAATATTAACTTTGTCAGTGGATGCAGGCATGGTGATTCTTTCAAATCCAACTCACATATGGATTAAAGGGGTCATACACATATATCAAATAGATCAAGGAGAGGTGTGGCAATGTCCGTGTCACAGCCTAATAACACTCCTGCCATGACCTAAACTGAAGGTTAACGACTACCTTGTTCCTGAGAGGTTCACGATGTTGTGAGGGTAGGTCGAGAGAGTCGCTCATGAGGATTCTGAGGGGCACACAATAAAGAATATTCCTTATTCCCCAGTAAGCCCTTAGTCTAACACAAGGTTGACAAGTGGGTTATGGATGTCAAGCGCCACACAACTTCCAAAATAAGTCAATGGCGAGTGACACCCTTGGAGCACGTAGGTGCATCTTGAAGGGCACATCCCATGAATAAAATAATGAGTTATTAAAAATCTAGAATACCTTAGAAAATAAAACCAATACTTAGAACTGATAGAAGGAGAATATAAATTATAAAAATTTATAAACATGAAATATAAAAAAATATAAGTCTAAAATGGTTATGTCTAAATGAATTTATATTAAAGGGGCATAAGAAAAATTTTAAACTAAGTAAAACTATTATAGGGAGGATAAAATTTATGACATATGCACAATGTGTGCATGAAATTAAAATAATAATAATAAAAAGAAATTATTTTCATTAGAGAAGTGGATTGTCAACATAGAGTTAGAATCATAAGTCTATCTAGACTCTAAATCCTAACTAAGAGAAGAGTCCTAATCAAAATCCAACTATAAATTGGGGAACTAAGGGACAACTAGGAGGAAATCTAGGAACTAATTGTGGATGTGAGGGAAAAATGCATAATTATTTTTATTAAAAAGAAACAAACATGTGAAACTTGGGGAAAGTGTGACATGTGTTGGGGGTGAATAATCTCAAATTAATTATTAAAAATTATTTAATTGTGCATGACTTGACAAGTGTCAAAGTGAAAATTATTATAAAAAGAAGGGAGAAGAAGGTGAAAATTACCCTACTGCTCGATGACTAAGGCGAAAATTGTCCTATTGAAGGTTGTCAAAATTTATTTGTGACTAAGTTTACTTGTGTGAGTTGGGATACAAGCTTGTGCAAGAGGTGAAAGCCTCTCCTTGCTAAGGCAAGATTGAGCTAGTTTTTGAATCTGAATGTATGTGTGTGATCCCTTTGTGCCTTGGGGGGCTAAGGGGGAAGAAGAGTACCCCTAGTGTTGGCTAGGAGGTACAGGTGAAGTCTCTTGATTAGCAGGCGGATGGGAAGGTCGTTGC
>ML820367.1:73679-106852 GCA_009831015.1 Picea engelmannii
AAACAAAAAAATATTATTCAAAAGGAGAAACTTCATATGTAAAAGAAAATATAAGTAAAGTAAGTTGTAATGAAACAAAAATAAAAACATAATGAAACATCTAGTGGCTTTTATTTAAGAAACTAAAATAAACCAAAATCTCATTATGAAAGTAGGAAATAAAACAAAAGTTATTCTACTTCTAGCCTAACCTACACTAGCTCAACAAATACCATGTGAAGTCATATAGCCAATGTAACCATTTAATTACCTCAATATCTATCAGGGTATCATGGCATTGTGTAGGTGAATGTAACTAAGGTATTATGTAATGTTTGATGGAAATAATTAAAATGTTGTGAAGTTGGTCCAAAATAGAAATCATTAGATACTTATAAGTTTGAGGAAACCATCGAACAAAAGATAGTTCCAAGAAATCTCCATTAATGTCATCAAAACAATTTTGACAATGTTGGAGTATTGAAAAGGAATCCAAGGATAAGTGATGTACCTGCTCATGGAGATTAACATACAATTCTGAAACAAGTCCAGCTACAAATTCTTCTTGGATCAACTTGTCATTCTCGTTATTATGCATGATTATGGGATGTCTATCTTTTGTTGTTCCTCCATGGAGATCCGAAAATTCTTTGTGTACATCATGCTCTATCCCTTATATCATCATCCTTTTTTCAAATAGATTAGTGGTTCCAGGTTGTACAAGATCAACAATGACATATTGATGCTTAAACTCATTTTAGAAAAAGAAATGTAATCATCAAACAAGGGGTTTTTATGTTCAACCTTTATTTCATTATATTTAAGAAATTTTTATTGGAAAGAGTTTTTGAAATTGTGCACACTAGATGAACTATTACACTCAATGTATATGTGATCAATCAAGCTCTAGAAATCTTCCTGCTCTCCTTCATCATTCAGTGTTTTATCCTTGAAAAGGGGACATAAAGGTTCTATTGTATGATAACCTGATGGATTATCCTATAAGTGGACATTATCAAACATATTTTTGTAAAGGGCATAGAAGCTTTTAGACTCTAAAAAATACTTGATTTATTTAGCAAGAGAGTTTGCACAAAACAAAGCAAATTCATTATTCTCTTGAACTTGAAGGTGAAAAATTGATGCAATTTTGAAAGAAACATCATTGGTCTATTCCCACTCTAAGCTCAAGGATTTTCTACGTTTCAATGGAAATTCCTTTGTTTCAATGACAAAGTATTGGTTAGCAATCATGTATTCTCCATCTTCTTTTCTCAACTCACGACTTTCATTGGAGGATATAGGATCTATGTTTTCCAATGCTATCCTATCAATCAAATTTATAGAAGCCCTGAAAATTGATTATTTGTTAAATACAATTTTGAAATCATCCTTTAAAATACTATCCTCTAAATGTGCTTTTAAATTATTTTGTAGACTACAGGAGACTAGAGATCAACATGTGTGATCTCTATGACTAAAGTGATTCCTCGTGACGGGAGGTGGCTAAATTCTCATTGTGTAAAACTGAATTAGAGTATTGAGAAATAATTTCATGTAGGTTAGAAACCTTTTCACTCTCTATATTGTTTTCTTCTATTATATTTTTTAGAATAGTACCTCCCAAATTATTGGTTTCAACAAGAGGCAAACAATTTTCTTCTTGTGGTTCTACTTCCCCTAACGATAGATGTAATGGGTTTGTCTCAAAAATCAGTGAGGTTGATATATAAAGTAGGAAACACCGAGGATGTTGGAAATTTTTCTCATCATCTAAGGGTAACTCATCTTCTTCAAGGATAGAGAGAAGGTATGAAAACCAATCAAGGACTTCTTGGTCAGATATTTTGTCATTTTCAAGAAACCTACAATATATTTTAATAACCCTTTGAAATAAATCATCCAGAGGTTCATTTATATTCCTATGGATTCCTTCAAATTCACTATAGATTTATTCATAGTCATAATTTCCTAAGCATTGGTAAAGAATTCCATGAATTGTATCCAACTATGGATGGATTTGGTCAGTAATGTCCTATACCAAACCTTGATTCATCCTTTAAATGTGAGGGTAATTAATTGACATATTTTATTATCTTGAACAATGTTAATATTATGATGTGAAATATTGAATTGATTAATATGCATCCATTTAGGGACTTTCCCTTCACCACCAAACTTCAAATTTGACAAGAGATCAATTGTATTTATTAGGATGTCCCCTGATGGTATTGGAAGACTCAAAGGGTGACCCCATACATATATATGGGGAGGAGCCATGGGATGGTTACAATCATTTCTAAAAATGGCTCCATGCGGGTAGGCTTGTCATCGATCCCTCTTTCTAGCACTAGTTCTATTGATAGGTCAGAAGGAACTTGGTCAATAGTAGGGTTTACCCCCAGTGAGAGTCCCAATTAGACCTCACACCATTTGGAATAGGGAACCCATATAGAATTTTTCCCAACAATCATTAATTATTTTGGGGGTTTACCAATTGCGACCCAATCCACCATTTATGATTTTCTAATCTAAAGAATGAAATGCAACTAATATTCTATGAAAATGCATGCAACCAGACAGAACTAAAAGTAACAAGATGGAAAGCATAAAATCACACATGTTCTTTCCAATGGACCATGAATTAGTTAATTGAGAATGAAGACAAGAATATGATTAAATGACTACAAACCCAGAACAATTCAACATTCAAGAAACCATATATAGTCCTATGCTCACAAATTCAAACAAAAATTTCCAAAGAACATGAATAAGAGTGCACCATAGAAACATAAGAATAGTCTAAAGTGTGAGATGCATTCTTACACAACTCCAATGCTGAGAAAAATCAATAGAACAGTCCAGAGTAGAGACACACAAGAATAAAAGTACTCTAGAAAATGGATTGGACAAAAATGGCTTCTCCTCATTTAAAGTTCCAACAATAGCACATGAAAAATCCAAGAGCCAAAATCCCTTTCCTTGAGTATAATGACACTATTTATCAAAATTCCTCTTTATTGTTGGCCTTCTACCTTCTTGAATCTTGGGATACCCTAGGACCTTTCAAATTATTTATGTTGTATGGTACCCAATTTCACATTATGATTCTGTCACTTATAATAATTAACAAAATAACTTCCCTTTCTTGACTTGATGGCCATGTGGGATTTTCAGGCTTATTCAAGATGTTGCACCATTTCTTCTATGTATCTATCAAAATTGCTTCTAACATGTGACAATCTAGGTCTACTTCAAGATGATTTCCATTTTTTTCTTATCCTTTTATCCATTGATGACAATTAACACCTTTTTGAAATCCATCATGGCAATTCTTCCATCCCCAGATGCAGATATAGGTCATGGATCTCCAAATGTGAGTGGATAAACCAAGAAGGAATGAGGAAACCATGAAGAAACTCATTTATCATTAACTAAAACAACATCATTAAAATGACTCATGTGATGACGGGGATATTGGGCCTCTAACATATAAATAGCTCCATCCTGACCTCCAGTCAGTAACAAATGGATAGAACAAGTACATTCCATAGTGTTCATTTCCAAAATGGGCATTTAGCATCACCCTCGGCTGGTGTCCTATTTCAATATCGCATTTGTAAATATTGTTTCCCACAATGCTCATAATGTGAGGGCCTCTCACAACCAGTTACCACACCCAATCTCCATGCCTATAAATTTTTAGATACTTCAAAGAAGCTTGATCCAAGAGCCACTTAAATTTTTGGCAAACTCAAGGTCCGTGCGTGTGATGTAACCAATACCAACATCGATCAAGTGCACTAAGGATTGATTCTAATCAACTTGAGTGGAAGAATAAAGTGTATCTATTTAGATAGTAAATCCACCTCGAATGTTTGTTATATGACATAATAAATACAACGTAACTTTCATAGTCATATTATTCTCTCTCTTAGAAAAATGGATCTTTAAACACTAGTGAATGGATATGACCATCAAGGAAAAATTCAATGTTGTAACCTATAATTCTTGAAATGTCAAACAAATGAGGGAGCTCAGGAACTATGCACCAAACTCTCACAAAAGCATCAGTTCTACCCATGACCAACATCTTCATATTTGTTGCTATGATTATTCAAACAAAAACATATTCTCCAAGTTCCACATTATGATAACCATATCATATCCTGCAGTAAAAATGATATTTGCAAATTCCAAAAGACAAACAGATTGTATGGGTTTAGTATGGCCATGGAAAAAATCTATTTTTAATTAGCCTAAGAAAAACCTTGGTACAAGATTTTGTCTCAAGGTAGGGATTACTCCATACATTTATGGTGGTAAGGCATATATTTCAGAAGGTTCTTTAAGGTGTAGAAAACCCCCATCTCTCACAAAATTCCTATGTTGCACATCTCTTGAAGTTTGGTGTGATATGGAATTTTACTTAAAAATCTTGGTCTTATGTGACATTTAAAATTTCTTGTGTCACACAAAAGGAATCTTTGGTGTGATACGATAAAGGGTTTGTTGCGGAGATACAAGATTTGATACAATGTGGCATATCACATGAAATATAAGTTTGGTGTGTTGTGATATGGAAACCCATCTTTTATGTATTGCACAAAACAAACTTTTGGTGTGGTACGATAAAAAAAGTTTTTTCTTGGTGGTGTAAAATTTGTGGAAGTGTGACCTATCATATAAAAATTTATTTTGGTGCAATACACCGTGAAAGAGAAAAAAAAATCCCCGTGTGATGTGTTTCACAAAATGCAACTTTGGTTCAATGTGATGTGCCATGCAAGTGGAAAGTTTTGGATCATGTGATCCATTGCAAGGAATGAAAGATTCAAAGTGATGTGATATGTCACTGACAAAGGAATTTTGGGTAAGTGTGACATATCACATGGAAAGAAACTTTGGCGATATAAGAGATGTTGTGATCAAAGGAATTTGAAGCGCCACATGCACTATGTTGTGGGGAAATACAAATTGCATGGGCTACGACATAAGGAAAGAAAGATTTTGTGCAATGTGAAAAGAGAGTTTTGGACAAATTTTGGAAGAATCTCTAATGACAAAACTATCTCTCAAGTAGGGGATTTTATTAATGCACACTTTAGGAGTCTGGTCAGTTCTAAGTGAAAGAACCAAAGAAAAATGCATGAGAGGCTTTAAAGTAAAGAAGATCAATACACAACAAAGTGCATGAAGGATTGGAAATCCATAATAAAAGGAGGGGCCCCATGCTATTTCGACTTCATCAGATGATGGAAGTTAACATAGTATAGGGGGGTTGTTGTTAGCTCACCATGTTCCACACGTTGTTTTTCCTACTACGTTGTTGTAGTTTACCACATTATGCTTACAAATTTTACATTCTTAATTATCACTTGTGGTTGCATTACATGTTTTTGAATGTTAGACATACCATACCTCGGGAGAAACATTCTTATGAGTTTCCATTTTCTACCCAATACCTTTTTTTCATTTTGTTTAATGATTGGTTTCCTCACCTTAAGCAAAGGGTATTCTTTAATGACCTCTACTTGATGGATTTTGTAGGTGTTCAAATTCAACACATTTATTTGCACTTATTAGAATTCACTATGTACCTTGGTTCTCGTTATCATCATTCGTGGGCCACCTCGCATCTAGCAAAACATGATCCATTAATGCTTGTTGAATAAATGGTTTCTCTTATGTTTCACTTCAAATCACTTAGTCACATGCAAAAGAATTGTAGAATGAGATGGAATTGGCTTAAATACCTTGGGAGTGATTGCATTTTAACTTAATGTTTTACCGGGGATATTATATAGTACCGCTACTACATTATAACATTGGTACCATGGAGAACTAGTTTGTACTTCAAATAATTTCATATATTTTCCTTGTATGTATTTGGACATGGATCCACATTGTATTTTGTTTGTGGAAATGAACTGACTTAGTGGACATAGATTCATCGTTTATTTTTCATAGTCATATACATTTGTTGTGGATCTATGATGTCTTTGATTTGGTGGACATGTTTATTATATCTCTGAGTGTGGGTATGCTTGCCTCAAGGAAGAGAGTATCTAATACATTAGTTTATGTTTACAGGTGTTTTTCAAATCCTGGGTGCTTAGATTTTTCTATTGTTCATGTGTCAGATCCTCATGTAATCCTTACAAATTATTTCGACCATTAGCTACTTTTCCAACCTCACACATTAAGGGGCATTTTTTATACCATATTGTATCACCTTGTGTCCAAAGAGTTGATTTTATCCTTTCATATGATTTTATTGATTTGCATAGATGTTTCTCTGACTCATTTGACACTTGACTACATGGTCTATCCTAGAAACTACCAATTGACTGCAATTTGTCCCTTAGAAACTAGTGGTCTCATACATAATACCTCAAAAAATATAAAAAGTGTACATAATGCACCCCCATGAGTAGGGTTTAAGGATTTTAGACACTTTTTGACCCTCAATCTTGTGCCTTAACTATTCTAACTTCTTTTACACCATATAAAAGGAAGTAGATGAATGGTGAAAGAGTTACATTGTACCTTGAATTTATGACCATGAATCATCAATCATTAAGAGGAAAGCATAGAGACATATGTGTTGAGAGATAAGGAGTTCCCTAGTGCTACAAATCTCTGCATCCTTATCTTGTCGGAAATCCTTTTCCAAGTGTACAATCCCTTCTTCTAAGAGACTAGAGTTCCTTATTGGAATTGTCTCCTTTGCATAAGAATTCTTGGATATTAGAGATTGGGGCTGATTTGGTATGTGGTTGGAGTTGGAGAACCATCATCTCAAGTGAAGGAAGCATTGACTCACATACTAAAGTATATGGCATTGCTTGTTGTGTTTTAAATCTAAATAATAAGATCTCTCTTATTTCCCTCCTCTAACTCGGTGTTATATTTGTTGGAATTATTGTTGACCTAAATTATATATTTTTCATTTGATACATGTTATTTTATTTGAATTGAATTATTAAATATATGAAAGTGTTTGAAGAAAGGTGTAGTTGTTTTTTTGTGTACAGGTGTCTTAGCTATATAGTTTTGTAAGATGTTGTGGTGAAGCTTGTGTATAAGGAGTAAGGATTAGTTATTTGATATGATGATTTTCTCTCTTGTCCAACTTTATTCTCATTTTAGTAATTTTATCTCTAATAGATAGGGAAATCATCTCTTTAGTTTGTTTTTACCTTTCAATATGTTGACAACTTCACAACCCCTTTGTTGGGGATCTATGTCTTGCATAGAAGTATAAAAACCCTTTAAACAATATTGCACTGACAAATTTAATGTTACAGATTTAAGGGACATTTAATTTCCTTCCCAATGAAAAATAATCCTCAATCCTCTTTTTTCCTTTATTATTTTTAACCTCATGCCACCCTCTTGGAGAAGGTTCCATAGTGACTAATTTTAATTTTGAATTTGGATATCTAGGATGCATATGGAGGACCAATTATTTATCACAATTAGAATTGTCTGACTCATGAAGAGTCTATGTTCCTCCTAGTGGTGGTGATTCATTTACCACATCCACCCTCAAGGGGAAAGGTCTGGTAGTCTTGTCTTCTTGTCTATCCTTTAGGGAAAATTTTGATTCCTCAAGTTTCACTTCTTGATAGGCATTTTTATCCTTCTTCGACTCTATTCATGGTTGATCTTATGTAGTTTGATCATATTCAACATTTGAATAAGGTTACTCACATTATTGCCAATTTTTTTGTATATTTTTTTCTCGTTTGTTCCTTTTTTAGTGAGCTCATTCTTGGGAACAAGAATCCTAAATATGTCTTATTTATTGGCAGTTCTAGCACCAAAAATTTGTATTCTCGTAATCAAGAACCTAAAGCCATATAATTTTTTCCTCGGGTAATATCATCATGTGTGGTATCCCCTTGCTAATATTTATCTCAACATAGATTCATGTATATGTGAAATGAACCAACTTAATCTTCTCAAGATCGATTTCTAAGTATATTCCCTAAGTATTCCCAATATCTTCAAAAAMTCATAAATTAAAAATATGTAGCTTGGAAAATTTGGGAGGTGAACCCAAACATTCATTTTTGTAACATACATACCAAGGACCCCCCCTCAAAAACCCTGGTAATCGATATTGTTTGGAAACTAAACAATAAATAAACTTTTGAAGTATAAATATACCTCATAGTCCTTTGTCCAAGTCGAATAGATCCATTGGTATAACTTATAAGTCTGATATAGGAGGCCAAAAATCATTGAATCTACAAATTACCACAAATTATTCATAAAATGAGAGTAGGTTATTGTTTTCTATCTCGAAGAGCTCTAACATTAGCACCTATTTAGATTTCTCCATGATATACACACTAGATAAGAACTTATTTAGAGCAACTAAAGTGGAGGGTTTTTTTCAAACCACGTCCTTGAATGAAACAAACTTTGAGGATGAAGGCACTCCATTTCCCACCACTCCTCCATGCAAGCGTAAAACCACATTAAGAGTTGTGTCTTTGCATATGTTGTAATTAGACAATAGATAATGATCATCAAGTTGTTTTCATCCAATCAAAATTTGTTATTGGTCCATAGGAATCCCTTGCATGAGCTCCAAATTATGTTTAATATCTACCAATTAATCAATGGATTTCACCCACGAGATTAAGTTTGTCCCGAGAAGAGACTTGACCATGATTTGAAATTTTCCTTTCATATCAAATCCCTCTTGAATTAAGGTTGCCCCATCAACGTTATAGATATTTTAGAATTTTTCAAACACTTGTTCTACATGCATTTTTTCAAACACTTGGCATACATTTGTGTGATGAGAGGAAACGTGGTACTTAGGAGGATCACAAGAAAGATTGACCATGGCCAGCCACTTGGCCTCCTGACAAGCCTTGGGAGTTTGTTGCATCTATCCTTATCTATCATGTAAGAAGAAAAGGGGAAAATCATGGAACTTCTCAACTCCATACTCCTATAAAAGGAGTTGAGAAAATGTTGGATTTGGATATCCAATATTTGGTATCTAATCCAAAGTTAGCTCACTTGTGGTAGAAGAAAAAAGTTTCCTTGCACCATTATAAATGGTTTCAAGTCGATCCTCTTCGAGATCAGAGATCGTGTCTCCTCACTGTTTAGTCATAGGGAGCCAACATTTACTTAGAGCATTGGCCACATTTTAAGTGACATTTTCCTTTTTGTTACCTACATTATAACTGGAGAAATGAAGAGTCTCCACCATGAACACCAAATTCTAATCGAAATTAGAAGAAGTCATTATTATGTTTCTTTAAAAAGAAAGACAAGAAACAACTTATCCAATTTAATTTTGAAATGAAAAACTTGATTCCCAATCTTGCTTCCTCCATTAAAATGCAAAACATATATACAAGTTGAAATACCCATATATAATTTCACTAAAAATAACATCAATATTTCATATATATTAATGATTTATATCGATACTTACCTTTAAGTTAACTATTCGTAAAATCATCAAAATGATTTTGGTCCTGTTACCACTAGAAGTCACCTTCAGATTGCATTGAAGGTAAGCCCAATACCCATCAGTTTATATGTCACAGGTAATTGAGTTTTGAGTGGTCAAATGGAGAAAACTCAATAATAATAGCGTTCTAACTCAGAAATATGGACTAGCATGCACCAACCATTGAGGTCTTGAATCAACTTTAGTCAACAAGTTGGAGTAAGGTTGAATAGGAGGAATATTTAGTGAGAAAGGTGTAGAGTTCCGCTATGAACATCAGATTTTCTAGCAGCCTAAGGAGGAAAAAATTAAACACAAGGTCCTATTGGATTCAAATTTCAAGGAAGATGAAAGAAATCATAACAGTACTATAATCAAACATTTATCATAATATAGTTACAACAATCCATGTGAATCAATCAAACACGAACTCTCTCAGTATCAGAGGCAAATAAGATGGAGTAAGAAAGCTAACTTAGATTAACTAAGATGTCTAAAAAACAAATACATAACCAGAGAACCAGTTGTTCTCAATCAAAATATTACAACAACAGGGAGCCTATCTCAACCATTCGACCCTAACAAAATATCAAAACTGAGTATATATACTCAGAATTATTGCAACTACTAGGAGCGTGATCATACCACTACATTCAAAATTTTCAATCGGTGCCTACTCTGTCAGACTGTGCATGCCTTCTCATGTCAGACACGAGCTTGCCTCAGTTATGTGCTTTCCAGGAAAATCCATCTAGAAGGAAGTTTTGAATTGACAATCTACAGTCACGGTCGTTCTCAACATGCTTTCCATTTATGGGGTGAGAGGAGGTCTCAACCATCGACCCCATTTCCATTAAATAACTTCATCAGGATCAGGACGAGACTTGACACCCATGAATGTTCTAGGCGGTGCCCATGACTTCTTCGAGTCAATCCTAACGCCTCGAGGCCAAGTAGATATTCTTCTTTGGAAAAATACGGGCGCTTTCGGCCTTTGGCGCAACTCCTCTCCATCGATCCATATTCAATGTGACCTAGGGCCATGACCCTATGCAATTATTGTGTGATTACAGGTGCTACCAAGGGTGGTTTGAAAGCAAATCGCTTTTGTCCCCGCAATTCACCATGAACCGCCACATGTCCCTTTCTAAAAACCACGGTTCTGATTGCGGCCCGCCCCTGAGATTTTAAAACGTGCACACCTTCCGACCCCGCAATTTGGCATGACCATTGATCTTGCAATCTAAAATTATTCCCTCTGATCAATGGCTCATCTCTAGTGCTTTTTAGATTGACAGATCAGATATTCCCCTTCAAAACAACAGTCGAGATTTGCTTCACGGATCGACCTTCGGGAATTTCAATTCTCAAACTCCATTTGTCTTCTATTGTTTTTATCTGGAGTGAAGGATCTGGCAACGTGTGGCTCCTACTGATCGACGACTTATATTCTCTTCGAGTGCTTCGGGCTTCGGCCCTTTGGGACTTTGCAATGTTTCTCATTTTAAAACTCCCGAAGTGACAGATCTGATGATGCGTGGCTCTTGCTGATCAATGACTCAGATCTATTTCAGGCCTTCAACCACTTCAGCAGCTGAGACAAATTCAACCCTTTGGCAACTTCGGGTCTTCGGGACTTCTAAGCATTTTTCATTTCAAATCTCATGAATCTCATTTCCCCGAAGGCTTGGATCAATTTCCACTTGTCCCCTTTAAGATCAATGACTCATATTCACTTTGGGGCCTTCTGTTCTGGCGCTATACTTCGCGCAAGTTTTCACTCCTGAACGTCCGTGAGCTGATGATCTAGACTATTCCTAGAATCTTCACTGCTGAAATATTAAAACTATCTTTTTCTCATGCTTCAATATCGAAATAGACTATTTAAGAAAGCCACACTTTGTGTTCATGGCTGCGACTTGCACGATCAAGGATTTGGACGACTGGTTGTGAACTAAGAAAACAGGGAGACCAAGGCACACAAATGAACAAGGGAAAATAGGAAATGATTTTATCAGCCGAAGGGATAAAAGCTTCAAGAATCGGCCTGTGAAAAGGATAGAGTCAGGGAAAAACTACAGACTTAGGTAGAAAGCACAAACCCACAGGACTTTGACAAGTTTATGTGATAACATTTGGATCCATAGGGGATGGCATGCTCCCTACGAGCTTCCAAGAACAAGTAGTTTCAGTGCCTTGGTTGTTGGGTTATGGAGTCGAGCTCAAACCATTTCGTCGAAGGCTGACATGTACACTATTCTACTTAAAAAAAGGAAAAAAAACACACATGCTCTAGAAAGAGCTTATTTATGTACAGTCCTAGGCTAACTGATTTTTACAAAGCGTTAGGTGAAAGAAAAATTCCACCATAACCACCTAGACTATTTGGTAATATAATTCTTCTCTTTACTGCAAATAATCCATAAAAGGTGAGGGAAGTATGACAGCATAAAGAAAACATGTATTGAACACTGGAAATACCTCTGAATGTTGATAATATGAACAATTTTGCAGGCTCCAATGCTTTTGGAAAACATAGTTCCATATATAACCCCACAGGGTCACAAAATTTATAATTAGGAAAGCTTGACTGGCAAGAAATTACCTCTTGTACTCCCCAGATGGGGTGTTTCGTGGAAATAAGAGTGGACAAGCCATGGGGAGGCCACCTAGCCAGGCCGTCAGCCAGCTGGCACACGAAGGAACCCCTCCCCCCAACACTTCACCTCAGCATTTAAGATCCAACGCCGCCACCCTTCCGAGCATTCACGATGGACGTCCCTTGCACGCACCCGACGTCCTTCACATCATGTCACAGGCCTTCTCCTCTCCTCCATTTTTATGCACCAGCCTCCAAGCACGAGAGAATTCTTTGTCCCTCAAACCTCAGAGATCTCCCTCTCCATCTCTGGAGTTCCCTGGTCACTCAGCTCTGCGTCCTCCACCCCGAGATAGCCTCCCCCCTCCCCTTTCCCCGCCTGTGAGGTAAACCAAGGCGAGGGGCCTCCTGGTATGCTTCCATGGGTAAGAAAATTCCACCCTCTGACCACACTCCCGATTTCCACGCTCTCCTCGCTAGAATCCTGCCATAGATCCTGCACCTCACATTGCTCTTGATCCCCCCTTCGCTCCTACTCCTATAGAGCCTTTGCATGAAGCAGACCTAACTGTCTTGGCTCCCATCATAGCACCTGCTCCCACTGAGCCAATTCTTGAGGCTTCCCAGGACCTATCACCGCTGTCAAATCCTTATGGTTGTAGGGTGGAATGGTTTGATGCCATGGGAAATTCTTTGAGTTATGGACCTCCCCCCCCNCTGCCTCCTCCTGCATCCCGCCACCCCAAAGAAGCCACCTCCGCTCCCTCCACCCCGCCCAACTCTAGGCCTCGTTTCACTTATGACAAATGCATGGATTGGAGGATAATCTTAACCTCCCTATGTAAATTAACCAAAGGATAGGACGACGTCAAAGAAACCCTCAGGGATTTGTAGAAGAAGGATGTAGAGCGATGGAGCAGGGCAGACAACTTGGTGTCCTTTATCCAGGACCTCCGGAAGGAAATTGCATATTGTGACAAAGGAAAGATGAAGAAAACCCAGGCCTTTGCAGACCCAAAGTTTGGTCCAGGTTTCTAGAGCTCTCATGTTTGAGTTTTTTTAGCTCTTGCTTTAAAAGCTAGCCCTGTCTAGTTCGTTTCAATTTACAGACAGCCTTCGCTTTGCGAGGCTTTGTAGTTTCTTTCGCTTGTAGATATTAACTTCAGACATCCCATCGCCCTGCATGGCACTGTAGTTTTTACATGACAAACAAAGTCTTTTTTTGGACAAGTGTCACACTTTTTTTGGGACAAATGTCACTCTCTCTTAGATTCGTGCCAACAGTGGTTTCCTAGCTGGGCATTGTAGACATGCAAGACAACTGGTTTGTAATTTTCTCAAGAAGGTTCTAATATGTTAACTANTGTTGCTCACCCGTCGTTCGATGTTCTCAGAGTATACAAGTGGGTGGAGGACAGATGCAGGTTGGCTAATCCCAGGTGATATTTTCTCACTTACAGGCTTTGGACAGGAGATAAACTGCACATTTAGCTCCTCATTTTCTCCTCCATGACTCTCCCAAGGATCATATTCATACTCGTCGTAAATAGGAACCATGGAAAAGCTCTGCTCTTCGTCATCTTCGCTGGGATATTCGTCAAAAGTTGGTTGTTCTTGGTCAGTATTTGAAACAACTTATTTATCATAAGGAGGACTGCCAAAAACATCAATTTCTAGAACATGAATATCCTCTGCATTTCCTTTATAAGAGCATCAAACAAACTATGCCTTCAACTCTGAAAAACTAGGAAAAAACATAGAGGAATCTTCCCTAGCTTTTGTTGCTAGCTTTTCATCTATCTCAGCTTCATAGTCAGGAGAAAAATATTCTGCAGAATACACTTACTCTTTGACATTGGGATATTCAAAAGAGACATGTTGATCTTCATGAATGCTTAAAACAATAGACACGTCTGATATGATGCCAGACATTTCTATGTTATTTATCATAATGAATATCATTCAACACCTCATGCTCTTCATGGAAAATGATTTCTTCCACAAAAACAACTTCATCACAAAACTGATCTTTGTGACATGCATAATCTTTATAAAGAAAAGAAAATTCATCACAACAATTTTCATAAAGATACTCAACTGAAAAATAATCCTTACAAAACAAATTGAAAGTTGCATGAAAATCTATCAAAGAGCTGATGCTTGCAATGGGAAGAGATAGACAACAATCATGAGCAATCCCCTGTAATGAATACTTGAAAATCTTAATCTGAACATCTTCATGCATGATATGAAGTCGATGAATAAATTCATGAAAGTCCAACAAATGCTCAGCTGGTACTTCTTTCCCTTTTCCTCGGAATCTAGGAAGGATACTTTCCCATACATCTCTACTAGGTAGTGGGTTAGGGAAACCAACTATTTTTGAAAAATCACAGAAAGAAAACTTCTGAGCTAAGATATGGTCCATTTCAAACCAGTGGAGTCGCCATTGGGTTCTTTAATCATGGAGTCACCAGGTGAATGATGTGTAGCCTGAAAGTGTCTGGTCTTTGTTCACAATCAAAGACCAAATCTAGTCATTATCGTTCTCCAAGAGAGCTTTTCAATCCGAAACAACAACAAAATTTTTTATGAGAAATCTTTCCTGCTCTTAAATAATCCTCTCTGCGTCAGCTGAAACAATGGATTCATCAGGTGCACAGTTGCAATCTTCAATGGTTCTGATATCTGATGCACCTTCATAATCAAAATCTTCTTTGTCGTTTTATCCTAGGGAAAAGTTTTCAATTCCTTCCCCGGCAACGATGCCATAAATATTAGCACTAGAAGTCACCTTCATATTGCATTGAAGGTAAGCCCAGTACCCATCAGTTTATATGCATGGGTAATTGAGCTTTGAGTGGTCAAATGGAGAAAACTCAATAATAATAGTGTTCTAACTCAGAAATCTAGACTAGCATGCACCAACCATTGAGGTCTTGAATCAACTTCAGTCAGTAAGTTGGAGTAAGGGTGAATAGGAGGAAGATTTAGTGAGAAAGGTGTAGAGGTCCGCTATGAACATCAGATTTTCCAGCAGCCTAAGGACAAAAAACTTAAACACAAGGTCCTCTTGGATTCAAATTTCAAGGAAGCTGAAATAAATCATAATAGTACTATAATCAAACATTTATCATAATACAGTTACAACAATCCATGTGAATCAATCAAACATGAACTCTCTCAGTATTAGAGGCAAATAAGATGGAGTAATAAAGCTAACTTAGATTAACCAAGATGTCTCAAAAACAAATACATAAATAGAGAACCAGTTGTTCTCAATCAAAATATTACAATAGCAGGGAGCCTAGCTCAACCATTCCACCTTAACAAAATATCAAAACTGAGTATATATACTCAGAACTACTGCAACTACTAGGAGCGTGATCAATCCACTGCATTCAAAGTTTTCAGTCGGTTCCTGCTCTGTCAGACTGTGCAGGCATTCTCATGTTAGACGCGAACTCGCCTCAGTTATGTGCTTTGCAGGAAAATCCATCCAGAAGGAAGCTTCATAATGACAATCTACACTCACGGTCATTCTCAGCATGCTTTCCATTTATGGGGTGAGAGAAGGTCTCAACCACCGCCCCCATTTCTATTAACTAAATTCATCAGGTTCAGGACGAGACCTGACAGCCATGAATGTTCCAGGTGATGCCCACGACTTTTTCGAGTCAATCTCGATGCCTCAAGGCCAAGTAGATCTTCTTATGTGACCAAATACGGGCGCTTTCAGCCTTTGGCACAACTCCTCTCCATCACTCCATCTTCAATGTGACCTAGGGCCATGACCCTATGTAATTGCGTGATTATGGGCACTACCAAGGGTGGTCTGAAAGCAAACCTCTTTTGTCCCCACAATTCACCATGAACTGCCATGCGTCCCTTTCTAAAAACCACGGTTCTGATTGCAGCCCGCCCCTGAGATTTTAAAACGTACGCACCTTCTGACCCTGCAATTTGGCGTGACCATTGATCTTGCGATCTAAGATTAGGCCCTTTGATCAACGGCTCAGCTCTGGCGCTTTTTAGATTGATGGATCGGATCTTCCCCTTCAAAACAACGGTCAAGATTTGCTTCGTGGATTGGCCTTCGAGAATTTCAATTCTTAAACTCCATTTGTCTTCTGCTTATTTTATCTGGAGCGAAGGATCTAGCAACGCGTGGCTCCTACTAATCGACGACTTAGATTCTCTTCGGGTGCTTCGGGACTTTGCAATGTTTCTCATTTTAAAACTCCCAAAGTAAAACTCTCGGAGTGACAGATCTTATGATGCATGGCTCTTGTTGATCAATGACTTGGATCTATTTCGGGACTTCAGGCCTTTGGCCACTTCGGCAGCTTCGACAAATTCGGCGCTTTGGTGGCTTTGACTCTTCGGGTCTTCAGGGCTTCTAAGCATTTATCATTTCAAATCCCCCGAAGATCATTTCCCCGAAGGCTTGGATCAACTGCCACCTGTCCCCTTTAAGATCAACGAATCATATTCACTTCGGGGCCTTTTGTTTTGGCAATATACTTCGCGCAAGTTTTCACTCCTGAATGTCCGTGAGCCGCTGATATGGACTGTTCCCGGAATCTTCGCCACTTAAAGATTAAAAATGTCTTTTGCTCATGCTTCAATATCGAAACAGACTGTTTAAGAAATTAGTGCTTTGTGTTCATGGTTGCGACCTGCACGATCAAGGATTTGGATGATTGGATGTGAGATGAGAAAACAGGGAGACCAGGGCGCACAAACAAACAAGGGAAAACAAGAAATGATTTTATCGTCCGAAGGGGGAAAAAATTCAAGACTCGGCCTGTGAAAAGGATAGAGACATGGAAAAACTACAGACTTATGTAGAAACCACAAACCCACAGGACTCTGACAAGTTTATGTGATAACAGGTCCTAACTACCTAAAGTCCCAAGTAAATCTCAAGGATAGCCTTGGGTTTGATAGTATGAGGCACGTTAAGTATGGATTTTGATAATATGAAGAATGTTGGGTACGGAAACTAATATATGACTTTAAGGATAGCCTTGGGTTTGATTGTGTGAAGCACATTAACACATTGGGTATGGAAAATAATATATCACTTTAAATCCTAGTTGCCCTTTATCTACCAAATTGGTGTGGGTTTAGGCTTTGCTATTGGTAAATTTTAGTGATAGGCATAGACTTAAGGTATGATTAAGTTTGTTTGTCTTAGTTTGGTTGTTGTTGAAGAGGTAACCACCCAATCTTCCATGACCACAACTTAAATGGGCTAAGCTTAGGTTTCAGTTACCTAAGGTGTCCAATAAAGGTGGGATTTGAACATAAAAAGACAAGACCTTCTAATTTGACTTGTTGAACATAGTGTGTTAAGGTTCCAACCTTATAAAGAATAGTGCGTATTTAATTTATATGAAAAAAAAATTAACTTGAACAAGCTATAACACTACAAACTATGTCTTCTCTTTTCTAAAGTTTAGGGTTTACATGATTATGTAAAGTCGGTTAAATATATCCATCTCAACTCAGGATCTATTAAATGTCTAGAGGGATCAAATTTCTCTAGGTGCAAACCTTTAACCTTTCCTCAAGTTTTGCATTCTAAAAAATATTTGCACCTAGAGAGAAGATACTTGATAGATCAGAGGTTAAGATGGATCTAGGATGGTTGTTATTCATTCAAAGTGTGTGTGTGTGTGTGTGTGTGTGTGATTAAGAACAAGTGTTTCCTCCTAAGAGGTCACAAGTTATCTAGAGGAGGTAGGATATGTATACCTTCGTATACTTTATCAGTCAAATCGTTGGGGTCCCTTGTCCCTCAAACAAGGGAATCTCATACACCAATTTGATGTCTCCCTTGGCAATGACCTTAAAATTAGATTATTATTATTATATAATGGAGCCCACATAAATTTTTATAATTTTTTATTATTAATTTGTTGTTTTTTATTATTATTTTAATGTGTTACCTTACATGAACATCTCCCCCATATTATGTTATAGAGGGTCTCCTCTGGGAACAAATACTGGATTGTAGAGCGGCACAACTAGATCCATCTTAACCTTGAATCAAGGGCCGAGGGGGATCAAATCTCTCAAGGTGCAAAACTTTAACCTTTCCTCAAGTTTTACACTCTAAAAAAGGTTTGCACTGTAGAGATTTGATCCCTCTTGATGTTTAATAGATCCTGGGTTAAGATGGATCTAGGTTGATTGTTATCCATTCAAAGTAATTTTTTATTATTTATTATTATTATTTTAATGTGTTGAGTACATCAACATCTCCCCATACTAAGCTATAGAACCCTCTCTAAGTGAAAATAATGAACTGTGGAACCCCTCTCAAGTCAATTATTATAACTTAATCCATATAAGTAATTATTAGCTATTTCATATAGTTGAACATATTTACATTTTTGTTGATCACCGTGGGTGCAGTTTGCAAATCAGTTTGGTCTTAACTATTTGGTAAATCCTCGAAATGAGTTTGGTCTTAACTACCTAAAGTCCCAAGCAAATCTCAAGGATAGCCTTGGGTTTGATAGTATGAGGCACGCTAATTATGGCTTTTGATAATATGAAGAACGTTGGGTATGAAAAATAATATATGACTTTAAGGATAGCCTTGGGTTTGATGGTGTGAAGTTTTGGAAACATGCCAATGAATTTCTACATGCGCTCACATGCATATGCATTTCAGCTAAATTAAGAATGTGCATACATGCACTCATTGTAAACTATGTAATCTATTTATGAATTGTTCATGTAACTATGTGATCTATTCATGACCAGTTTGTGTCACTGAGTGATATATGTTATATATACAAGCATACCCATAGAGGTGATAGTGCGATGTGGAGAGCAAGGTGTCTAGAGAGCAGAGTGTGTGTGAGGAGAGGATGATTGTATGCCTTAGATTGGCTATTGTAATTCTCTCTTGAAAAATAAGAATATCGAATATCATTGCCCGTGGTTTTTTCCCGCATTGGGTTTCTACATAAATCACGGTGTCAATTGTGTGATTGTTATTCTTGGTTTTATGTGTGTTTAATATTGCTTGTTGATGCTACGTTTTTCTTTCGCTGCCCAACAAGTGGTATCAAAGCAGGTTGAGTAGGTGTCACAGGTGAGCCAAGACGAATTGTGTACAAGTCTCATGTGAGCGCAAGAAGTGTGATTGAATGAGTTTCAAGTCATCGATGTTCCCTAGACAATGTTATAGGCATGCCAATGCTCTCAAACTTAAAAAATTGTGATTTTCCCAAAATCAACACACACAGTTTATGCACCTTAGAGCATTGACAAATTGACACTCCCCTGTCCACACTCCAGGAGCGCTAATATCTCAGACTCGCACTCCCCCTCCACACTCGCAAGAGTGTCGATATATACAAATTCGATGTTATAAAAATTCGATGATTCAATGGTATAAAAATTTGATGGTATGAAGTTCTTGTCTTATTATGATGACATGGACGTGAGCTTTCAAAAGTGAATGTTTAAAGTATGAACAATTTGAATGGGTGGATGTTTAAAAGGTGAACCATTTTTTTAATAAAAAGTGAGGTTAGTAAAAAGGCTTTTTAGGTGTAAAATATAGTTTAAAAAAAAACCTTTTTATTAAATTTTTTGGGGTTTATATTATTATTCTTCCACATTGAAAAAGGCTCAGTTTTATAAGCAATGATTTTGGAGTTTTTCTGCTAATGGCGAAAGTGTAGAGTTCTAAGTTTGAGGTGGAGAAATTCAGCGGTAAGAATAGATTTGCGCTATGGAAACTCAAGATGCGGGATCTGCTTGTGCAACAAGGATTGCAAAAGGCATTGGTTGGAAAGACAAAGAAATCGATAAGCATGACAAGCGAGGACTGGGAAGATCTAGATGCAAGAGACCTCAAAACTATTCGTTTGTGTCTCGCAGATGAAGTGTTGTTTAACATAGTTGAAGAGAGGACAACAACATGTTTGTGGAGAAAACTGGAGAGTTTGTATATGACAAAGAACTTGACGAACAAAATCTTCTTGAAGAGGCAATTGTACAGCTTGTGGATGAAAGAAGGTATGAAAATTGTTGATCACTTGAATGTTTTCAATACTCTGATTGATCAATTATCTAGTATGGACGTAATGTACGAAGATGAGGACAAGGAGGTTACGCTACTGTGTTCATTTCCCGAGTCTTGGGATCATCTGGTCACAACTATGTGGTTTAGCACAACATATGCCATTTATTATGACATTGTTGTGGGAGCTTTGTTGTCTTAGGAGATGAGGAAATTATCCAGTAAAGAAACCTCAATAACAGAAGCAATGGTGGTTAGAGGTCGATCTACAAAAAGAGGTAAAAATCAGAGGGCTACATCAAGGTCTAATTCAAAAGGAAAGAAGAGTAAGTGGCAAATATGGACATCTCAAGAAGGATTGTTGGAAAAGACAGAATGCATCCAAAGAGGACTCCACAAAAGAAGCAAAGGAAGCTAATTTAACATAAACAAGTTCAGGTTCCAGTTCAAGTATGGTTGATGACATATTGTATAGTTGTGATGTTTCACATCAACATCAACATTGGTTGTTAGATTAAGGTGTGTCCAACCACATGTGTCTTCATAGAAATTGGTTCTCAACTTACCAATCTATTGATGATAGTGTTGTTTTTATGGGAAATGAATTTTCTTGTAAAATTGTTGGAGTTGGTAGCATTCGGATTAAAATGCATGATGGTTTTGTAAGAACATTAACAGATGTAAGGCATGTACATGAACTTAGAAAGAACTTGATATCTTTGGGAGTTCTAGATTATGTTGGTTACAGGTGTACAACTCAAGGTGGAGTATTGAAGGTGTCCAAAGGCATCTTAGTAGTCATGAAGGCAAAGAGGATCGGGAACCTTTATCAGCTTGAAGGAAGGACAAAGGTAAATCAAGCAGTGGTAGCATATAAATATGCAAGTGCTTCTGTTTGTTTATGGCATCAACGTTTGGATCATATGATCGATAAAGGGCTTAAAGTACTGGTTGATCGTAAGTCACTTCAAAGTTCGAAGTTTCTGAATTTGAATTTCTACAAGTATTGTGTTTATGGAAAACAATGTAGACATAAGTTTAAAACAGAAAGGCATATAAGCAAAGGTATCATTGATTACATTCATTCAGATGTTTTGGGACCATCCCCTAAATTTTCTCTTGGAGGATCGTCATATTTTGTGACATTTATAGATGATTACTCTAGAAAGGTTTGGGTCTATTTACTTAAAAGAAAAGATGATGTATTTAATACTTTTAATCAATTCAGAGCGTTGGTTGAAAAGAGCACTGACATGTCAATCAAGTGTTTAAGGATAGATAATGGAGGTGAGTTCACATCTATGAAATTTGAGAACTATTGCAAGGAAGTTAGGATCGAAAGACATAAAACCACAGTTTATACTCCTTAGTAGAATGGTGTTGTTGAACGCATGAATAGGACTCTTCTAGAGAGAGAAAGGAACATGCTCAGTAATGCCAAGATGCAATAGGAATTGTGGGCATAAGTAGTGCTTATAGCATACTATCTGATAAACCGGTCACCATCAACTGCAATAAACTGTAAGATTCCAGAAGAGGTATGGATAGGTCATTCATGTGATTTTTCAAAGATGAGAATATTTGGTTGTGATGCTTATGCTCTTATTTCTAAATATCAGTGTTCTAAGTTAGATCCTAGATCAAAGAAATATGTCTTTGTTCGTTATGGTGATAGATTTAAGGGGTACATATTGTGGGATCCTACTGCCCACAAACTCATCATAAGTAGAGATGTAGTATTTGATGAATCCTCACTCTTAAAATCAGAACTAGTAGATGTTGAAATGAAATAAGAACATGTACCACAAGTTCAACAAATTCAGTTGGAAACTCAACCATCTTCAGAAAGGGAGGAGCATGAAGAAGTTCCAAAAGAAGAATATGAAGATGCATAAAATATCCAGGAAACTGAGAATATGACTCAACCATCTCTAAGGAGATCTTCACGGGTCAGAAATCCTCCTACAAGGTATGACGATTACGTTTCATCTATGGCTTTAGTTTCTATTGATGAAGAATCTAATTGTTTTCAAGAAGCAATTAAGGTATCTGAAAGTGCTCAATGGAAGAAAGCTATGAAAGAAGGAATGGATGCCTTAGAGAGGAATAAAACATGGGACCTGGTAGAACTTCCAAAGGGCAGGAAGGTTGTTGACTGCAAGTGGGTCTACAAACTGAAAAAGGGTGTTGATGATAAAATTGAAAGGTATAAAGCAAGACATGTAGAAAAAGGTTATTCTCAAAAGGAAGGTATTGATTTTCATGAGATCTTTTCACCAATTGTGAAGCTTGTTTCAGTTCTTGTTGTGTTAGCACTAGTTGCTTTTCTTGATCTTGAGTTAGAGAAGCTAGATGTCAAAACAACACTTCTACATGGATATTTAGATGAGGATATATATATGGAACAACTAGAAGGGTTTGTTCAGGATTGCAATAAGAGGTTTGTTTACAAACTCAAGAAGTCATTATATGGCCTGAGAGAGTCTCCCAGGAAATGGTACAAGAAGTTTGATTCGTTCATGGTGAGCCTAAATTTTACAAGTGAATGTGATCATTGTGTTTACTTTAAAAAGTTGGAAAATGGCATGTTCATTATTTTGGTGTTATATGTAGACGATATGCTTGTGGCAAGCAAAAGCATGGTCGAAATCAACAGGTTAAAGGCTCAGTTGGCTAGGGCATTTGATATGAAGGATCTAGGAGCAAAAAAACAAATCTTAGGCATGGAGATACACAGAGATAGGAAAAATGATAAGTTGTGGTTATCACAAAAGAAGTATGTGGAGAAAATACTTATAAGATTCGGTATGAATAATGTGAAACCCATACAAATCCCTTTGGCTTCCCATTTCAAGATTTCTTTAGGTTTGTGTCCTAGTAATGATGAAGAAAAGGATTATATGTCTCGTGTACCATATGTTAATGCAATGGGAAGTTTGATGTATGTGATGGTGAGTACTAGACTAGATATTTCACATCCAGTTGGTTTTGTCAGTCGATACATGGAAAATCTAGGTAAAGAGCATTGGGAAGCAATGAAATGGGTGCTTCGATATCTTAGAGGCACAAGCAATTATTCTATCACCTATGATGGTTCCATAGATTTAGTTTGCAGTTATGTAGATTCAAATTTTGAAGGTGACTTGGAGAAAATGAGATCCACTTCAGGATGTGTCTTTACTCTTGCAGGAGGACCTATTAGTTGGATGTCAAAGCTTCAAAATGTAGTCACTTTATCCACTACTGAGGAAAAACATATGGTTGCTTCACATGCATGCAAGAAGGAAATTTCGTTACAAGGTTTGTTGGGCGAGTTTGGAAGGATGCAGGACAAGGTGAAAGTATTTTGCGATAGTCAAAGTGCTATTCATTTGGCTAGAAATCCATCTTATCACAGTAAGACAAAGCATATTTCTGTTAAGTACCATTTTTTAAGACAGGTTGTTGATGAAGGTGGAGTGGCTCTAGAAAAGCACCATACAAAAATGAATTCTGCAGACATGTTTACGAAACCAGTTTTGTTAAAGAAGCTACGATGGTGTTTGGCTTCTCTTGGCTTACATAAAAGGTGATGAATTAATTAAGGGCATGATATATCAGGTAAATTGTTGTCAAGGTAGATATTGTTGGAAACATGCCAACGAATTTCTACATGCGCTCACATGCATATGCATTTCAGCTAAATCAGGAATGTGCATACATGCACTCATTATAAACTGTGTAATCTATTTATGAATTGTTTGTGTAACTATGTGATTTATTCATGATCAGTTTATGTAACTAAGTGATAGATATTATATATATGATCATACCCATAGAGGTGATAGTGGGATGTGGAGAGCAAGGTGTATAGAGAGAAAAGTGTGTGTGAGGAGAGGATGATTGCATGCCTAAGATTGACTATTGTAATTCTCCCTTGAATAATAAGAATATTGAATATCAATTCTCATAGTTTTTTCCCGCATTGGGTTTCACATAAATCATTGTGTCAATTGTGTGATTGATGTTCTTGGTTTTATGCGTGTTTAATCTTGCTTGTTGATGCTCTTTTTTGCTTCTGTTGCCCAACATGAAGCAGATTAACACGTTGGGTATGGAAAATAATATATCACTTTAAATCCTAGTTGCTCTTTACCTACCAAATTGGTGTAGGTTTAGGGTTTGGTATTGGTAAATTTTAGTGATATTCATAGACTTAAGGTACAATTAAGTTTGTTTTTCTTAGTTTTGTTGAAGAGGTAATCACCAAATCTTCCTTGACCACACCTTAAATGGGATGAGTTTAGGTTTCAGCTACCTAAGGTGTCCAACAAAGGCGAGATTTGAACATGAAAAGGAAAAGACCTTATGATTTGACTTATTGAAGATAGTGTGATCCAGGTGGATATCGATGGCCACCCATCTTTTCCAACCGGCTCAAAACAATTTTCTGGCAATTTTGGTAATTTACTATTTTTAGCAGTTTTTAACTTCTGGGGCCATTTTGAGGGCCTAAATGAAGGTTTTTTTGGATCAATATTCTCAATGATATTTAAAGGCTTTGATTAAGCCCCCTAAATGAATCTCCTCTACGATACCTTTCCAACGAGCTATCATGTGCCCCAAACAGAGATCTTATGCCAAAGCTACGCCCCCGAGGAGTTGATACACAAAACTACCCAAAACAGGGTCCACAAAACAGTTGGCTTTTCATTTTCCGGGGTTAGGGTTTTGGATTTTCTTTATGATAAAAAGGCCTTTGGATCCTCATTCTAAAATCATCTTCTTACGAATGCAAGTAGCGAACACATATCTTCTCAGAGATACGTTGCCACCATTCTAGCGAGTCTTTCACTCTGTATTTTTGCAGTCTTTGTACATTTTTGCAAATTTTTAGAAAATTGTGTATTATTATATCTCTGTGTTTATGGTTTCATATCTGATACATTTTTGTTATATTATTGGATATCCAAGATATCTCTGTACATTTCTTTATTATATCTCTGCTCTCATTTCGTGCCGAAAATAATCCAGATCAATGGTATGAGAGCAGGTTGCTCTTGATCGTTTTTTTTTTCCAGTGCATGTCCCCGACGAGGTTCGAGTATAGCAAGTTGGGTCTCGAGTGTGTCTCTCTTCAAGAGAATCTCCCTCACATGCCCAAGAAACCCTCCATGGCGGAAGAAAATAAAAATGAGGGAGTAGACGATTCTATCAATATGTTGCTTGAGCAAGCTCTCACGCGATAGAGGGACGAAATGATGGAGAATTTTTCCCACATCCTTTAATGCCTATCGATAGCAATAGGCGCATCTTCATCAAACAAACACTTTGGAAGAACCTCTCCTTTCAAGGTACAGGTTAATTTTTATATTCCTGCATTTGAAGGTCAAATAGATGTGGATGCCCTAGAAAAATGGTTAAATTTGTTAGAAGGTTATTTCTCTGTTCATAATTTTTCCGACAGGGAAAAGATCACCTTCACACTCCTTAAAGCTCTGCCTCATGTCAAACATTGGTGGGAAACTTACTGTAAGAAAATTTCCACAGAGGAGTTTGGAATATATGGGGTTGAGCCCACTTGAGATTTTTTTGTGGTTGCGGTAAAGGAACAATATTACCCTGTTGGAAACTATGAGGACCAGTACATGAGATGGACCACACTGCGGAAAGAGAGGGGCCAAGCAGTTCTGGATTTCACAAATACCTTACATACCTTGCGCACCAAGATGGGTATCAAAGACTCTGAACGATATTTGGTTCTAAAATACCATGGGGCTCTACATAGATACATCCAAACTAAAATGGATTTTTTGGACATCTCATCACTCGGTGCTCCTTATCGATATGTTGTTAAAATCGAGCAAAAATTTAAGCACCAGAACAAACGAGAGTTTGGATCTCCAAGTATACAACAACCAAAGTATGATAAAGATAGCCCTAACAAACAGTCTCCCGAAAACCAGTCCAAGCCACATGAAAAGAAGGGTCACGGGAAGATAAAGAACACCGGAAAATGGTGTGATTTCCACAAAAGCCCCTGGCACAACACCAAGGAATGTTGTTCAAAACAATCATTAGTGGCCAAGATCAAAGACAAGGAGCCGAACCCTGATTCAAAATCTGATTCTGAAATTATTGGTAAAAGACAAATCATCGACGCAGACCCCACTGATATTGTCGCGACTGCAACAATTCAAACGGAAGAACCAACAGATCCTTAAGAGGGGGAGCACCTTTTTCATTCACAAATGTGGGTGAAGGGGACCCCACTACATTTTATTGTTGATAGCGGAATCCAGAAGAACCTCATCTCAGTAGAGGTTGTCAAACAGTTGGGATTGTCGACAACACCACACCCGCAACCATACAACATCGGGTGGCTTCGCCAGGGACGAGATCTCTGTCTCAACCAACAGTGTCGATTGTCATATGACATCCAGCCCTTCAAGGAAGAGGTATTATGTGATGTTTCCCCATTGGATGTCTGTGATGTTCTCTTGGGCCAACCATATATGTGGAAGTGCCATGTTGTTTATGAGTCTCGACCCCGCAGTGTTATTGTTTCTCTGGGGGGTCATCTCTACAAAATACCAGAGGTAGTTCTGACTACTGTTCCACCTAAACAATTCCGTAAGGTAGTATCTCATACTACAAAATTCAGCTTCTTCACAATATGTTCAAAAGGTGAATAGAAGGATATTGCAACCACTACAACCTCGACCCATGCACCTTTTATCCAACAGAAGTAGGTCGACAAGATTGCAACAAAGTGTAAAGATTCCTTCTGCACACATACATCTCCTGTAGCCAGACTGGTTAAAAAGGTCCAACCCTTCCAGCCACATGTTCATGTGTTACCTTGCATGAACATCTCCCCCATATATTATGCTATACAGGGTCTCCTCTGGGCACAAAACTAGATCCATATTAACCTTGAATCAAGGGCCAAAAAAGGTTTGCACTGTAGAGATTTGATCCCTCTGGATGTTGTTAAGATGGATTTAGGTTGGTTGTTATTCATTCAAAGTAAATTTTTATTATATTTTATTATTATTTTAATGTGTTAGAGTACATCAACATCTCCCCTATACTAGATTGCAGAACGAACCCCCTATGTGTTGATTATTATCACTTATTCCATATATATATGATTATTATATATTTCATATGGTTGAACATATTTACATTTTTGTTGATCAAGGTGGATGCAGTTCGCAAATAACAAAGATTGCTAGGAAAAACATGGAAGAGGGATGGCCTATTATTTACAACGCTATCTTGAACTTAAGAAGCAGGCTAGAAGACAAAGCCCTATACAATGTGTTGATTCCAAATGACATTAATTTGGCTTATCCTACTATCTATCACATGAAGATGCACCATGCAAAACTATATGATAAATGGAGGGGTGCATTAAAGAGTACATCACTTTAATGGTTTTACCAACTTTGAGGGATTTTCATTGTAATGAGTTGATGTTGAGAGAACTTGTTAGAAGATCAAAAATTTACCAAGCGATGGTGCAATGGATGTTATTTATGTTTCATCCATTGGAAATGAACTTCATTCCTAATCTTCCACTCTCACAAGTTGCTCTCAATTATTTTCATGACATGCTCTATGATCATGAAATGCGTATGAATGTGAACATCCAACTTCTATTGGGATCTAATGACGTATTTGAAGGATGTTCAAGTTGGATCTATGTTGTTGAATGTGAAAGCAATTGAGATTTAACACTTTATACATCTCCCACAATAGCACTGAATACTACTTAGCAAAGCTAAGTGGATATTGACAATTTATAATAAAATAAAGATATAACAATGCAAATATATGGAAGGAAATATTTTATAACAAAAGAGTAAAAAAATATAATCTACAATAATAAATTTTATAAATATAATTATAAAGTTTATAAAATAAATTTTATAAATATAATTATAAAGTTTATATAAAAAAATTAGTATTTTTTATATATGAAGAAAGTTAAAACTTTGTATTAAACGGCTAATGTGGATTTGCTACTCAACATTAATTTATTATTGTCATTTAAAAGGGAGTGGGTTAACTCGGGAGCAATCTTCCTTCATAATTTACCTTTTCCATAGGTTTTTTGGCAGCCCTATTTTAAGTTTCCGGTCAATCCAGAATTCTGGTCGATTTTTTGAGCATCCGGGTTGGTTTAAAATGGGGCAAAACCCACGGGGTAAGGTTTTGAAATGCATGGAACTTTGATCCATGTGAAACTCAGACTAACCCTAAAAATCTAATCGGATTCAGGCCCATTTTTTTTGCCTGAAAAAGAGTTTGTGTGCTCCCGAGTTAACCTCCTCCATTTAAAAGATCCCACCACAACTTACTTGTAACAATTTTCCATAAAAGCATTATTAAAATAATATTTAATTTATCATTGTCATTTAAAAGAGACCACCACAACCTACTTGTACCAGTTTTCCCTAAAAGCACTATCAAAATAATATTTGATGTGATCAAATTTTTTAATATTTCTTTTCAGAAATATAAATATAAGATTTATTTTAAGAAAAAAATACCAAAAAAATTATGGACATGTTAAAATAAATATTAAAATAAATATGGTAAATAAATTAAAATTATGTTTATGGACATGTTAAAATAAATATGGTAAATAAATTAAAATTATTAACAACATAAGATAATTTAAAAAAAAAAAAATTATAAATTTATATTTATTTATTGTATATTTAATTAATTAAATAATATGTTTGATTGTGTTTTATATTTAGTTATTAATTCATTAAATCAAAGTTTTAGTTTTTTAAGTGACTAAACTATATTAATAATTAAGAAAGTTTGTTTAAGTGAGATATTTGTTATAGAAATTAGTTATAAAAATAGTCGTAGTTTAAACATTTTATATTTTGGTCTTTTTTAGGGATATTTTTTTGTTTAATTTTGTCTGAAATTCGATTAGAAATTGTCGGATTTGCAGATTTGAGTGGCTAGTGGTCAAGTTTGTAATTAGAGTGCTCCATTTATGCATTCATAAATACAATTTAATTCATTTATGCATTAGAAACACAATTTATACAATAGAAAATTGTGATCGTTCAATTCCGACGAAAAGGGCCATAACATAGAACGTTTAGACAATGCCAAAGAAATAAATTACTAATCTCACTATAAGTAAAATTAGATAATTGTCAATAAGTTTTAGCCGGGGTAATTGATCATCGCCACCCAAAATCAATTATTGCAAGTGATGTGTTGATCTTTTAATGAGTATATTTTTATATTAGCTTTGAACTTAAAGAATTTTGTTGACCTTGGGTGCCATCCTTGGGACGAGGGGAAGTGCCCAAAAAATTTCCTTCAAATTTGCATTTCATAAAAAAAAAGACTATTAAAAAACAAACCATGAAACACTTAATGATGGTGTAAAAATAATGCAAATTAATATAAGAAAGGGTGGAAATCAAATTGTGGGAAATTGAATTGGGAAACACTTCATTGAATAATTTAATTGACAGCAAAGGAGGAAAATTTCGTTGAAGGAAAAATCATTGTAGAACTCATGGAAGTGGCAACACCCACACCCATAGGAGCACCTCATCAAATGTGGTGACCAATATCCATCCTGCTATGCAACATTGAATGTTATGGCCGGTGGGTTATAGGTCGTCAGATCTGAATTTCTTTCAAATCAAACGACCTATATTTCACCTGCCACAACATTCAATGCTATGTAATAGACTAAATATTGCTTGCCATCAAAGGTGTGTGGACAAAGAGAAAGTACAAGGAAGTGGGTATGCACAACATAGAAAATGCATTGAACCAAGTCACTTTCATGTCTAGCATGATTACTATGCACAACATAGAAAATGCATTGAACTAGTTCCCTTTCATGTATATCATGTTTGTAACTATTTTTATTTATTGTACATATAGTTTGAGAACCGTGTGAATATGAAAAGAAAATCTATTTTTTTTAAATGTTTTTTAATGGTAGAAACCATTATATATATATATGATTTTAATTTTCACATGAAAAGAAAATGTAGGGTTCTTGCAAGAAGTCGGTGGTCAAAAAATGGTAATGGGGTGTTTAGGAACACACTCTCGTAGGAACACACATGTGTTCCTTTTCCTATAGCTTCGGGGGCCCTCCAAACCACCACATAGGCTACCAACTAGCATGTCAAGTTATATTTTTAAGACCACATGTGTATTTTTAAGAATGTGTGTGTGCTAAGAACATGTGTGCATTCCTAACTATGCACACATTTAGAAGGCATGTGTTCCTGAGCACGCACTTGCTAAGAAATTGCATGTGTTCATCTATGTATTAATTAAAAAAGAGAGAATACTAGTTGTTTTATATTGCAAATTGTGCAATGTATTCTAGGTGGAGGCATGATTTTAGGAGAGATTCAGTGGTTTTGACCATTGTGAGGACACTGTGACTATTCATAGTTTCTTGCATTGATTCAAGGTAGGTTTACTTGGAGTTTTTTTTATATATTTCATAAATTCCTCAAATTATAAAAAGAAATAGACTTTATTTTTATTCCTTTTCAAATACAACATAAAAATCGTATTATCATGGAGCTTGCACCTCAATAGAACCCAAACCCACCATCATTGAATGCAGAAATACCCAACTCTAACCTCCATCCACCAAATGAAATTACTAAAATTGAAAATGGCCTTGAGTCATTAAGAAACATATTACAAGATTTTAAAAACACCAATGAGCCCTCATTTATTTCACTAGCTACATCTTTGGAGACTGTTGTATCTTCCATTGGTAATGCCTGAGGCCAGTTATCTGATATTTTCAATTATAGGGCTAGCATGCCTGAATATTATAATATGTAATTAGATAGAAACCAAGTGATAGATCTACAAATCTCAAAACAAGATCTCATGACCTAGTTTATTGACCTCGTAACTTTTTTATGCCCTCTTGTAACAAAAAAACATATTTCCATGGACTGGTGCACATACCAACCTTTTATAGACCACTATATAGATAGATGGTTTATGGTTTCTAACAAACCCCTATGCATTAAGAGGGAGGTGCCATTGTATCTCCTTAAAAAATTATGGGATGAATTTGTTTTAAGTCACAATGTCAACTACTTTGACATTGGTGAATTCCAAGGAGAAGGTTCTGGGTCTGTACAAGATTGAAAAAATTCTAGGCATGACCCGTTGAGAGGGTATTTCCCTCGTAGGCAAATTCCTAACCCCCCCACCCAATATATTTTATTTCAAATAACATTCATGAGTTCCAAACCTTGATTTTCACCTGGACTTGTAGCTTACTACAACATAACACAACCATTGATTTATCCCAACAAGAGAGATCTGCAGGTGATGGTGTGGGATGGATTTAGACTTTAGGCCATGAAGCTAAGTCTATCTAAGTGAGGTCACATGGATAGACTAGTCATTTTGATCCTGGTTCATGTGATTCTCATCAATGCTTGATTTGTGGGAAGACTTGTTACGGGTCGATGGAGGACCCTATATAAGATAGTTTCATGGAGGATGTTAGTACACACACACACACAAACAAATGACTAGTTTTCTATATAATTTATTGTGGCATTTTTTGTAAAAATATAATTGTTTCCTATGTGTAGTTGTTATGATCCAATAGTACTTCTACATAACCTTGAGATGCATCGGTGACAATTTATAGCACTAATGCAGTGGTTTCAACGACTTGCTCGATTAGCATACCTCACACACAAGTATTGTGGAACTTTGTGCAACGATGTTATTATCTTTCTACTAAGATCTCCTATGTATGTAGTATGTTTGTATTCTTACAACCTGCATGTTACCCTATAAAAATTCTTAATACATAGATACATTTTTAAGCATTTAATATCTTTAGTCAAGATGAAGTAATATATTCCTTTCTTTAGTAGCATATGTGTTACTTTATAGAAAATTTCACATTAGTGATTGTGGTGGTCACATTTAAAAAAAATGAATAGTTATTTCCACATTGTAAACATATTACTTGTATTTAGATATTCAATATAGGATATATTTCCAATGCATCTACATTGTAGATGTCCTCCAAAACATACTTAGGATGTCACCTAGTAGACCCCAATGCATTGGAGGTGATCGATTGATTGCTTCTCTAAAAGAGATCAAATAGTAGGTGTAAGTGTCTCTTATGTTAGATAGCATTGTTGCTAGAACCCATGTAAGCCAATCTAGTTAAATAACACATAGCATTTGGAATTCAAGCATGCCAACATGTCTATAAATTGGTTGCTCTGATACTATTAAATTTTTTCTTACAAATTATGGTGATGACACAAGAAATACAAATATAAGAGCATAAAGTTGGTATGAAAACTAAGCATATGGTTTGGGGTTTATAGGCACCTTTGCTTGAAACCTATAGTGTTGTGTATGTTCTCTATGTTGCATATTGTGGTTCAAACCATGCCAATAATAATTTCATATGGAGACATTACAAATTAAATCACTAAATATAGTATCCTTAACGCCATAATCCTCTCAAATAATAAGTGCCTAGGGATTGTGTCGAAGTATTTGCCAAAGCCCACAAAGTAAGAGTACACTTTGTCAATATCTACCACTTCTTCTTTATACATGACAATAACATTGAATGCCTCTTTTTAGGCATATGAAAGGTCATAATCTTAATTTTACTAAGGTTTAGTTGCAAGCATGGTCATCATATAAAGAGAAAAAAAAAAACTTGATTGTTTTCATAGCCCCTACAACTATGTGAGATAGAATAAAAGGGTTGTGTGCAAACAATAAAATAACATTGTAGATCTCTATGAGAACATAACCACTTATATCATCCAGATATTTTAAACCAAGTTCACCTAATTCATCAATATACCACATAAAGTGTAGGGTAGATTAGGTGCCCTTGTTTGAACCCTAAAGAATTATATATGTCCTCAATGTTTGTCTATTTTAGTGAAAACCCTACCAATAATCATCTCATACAGATCCATTACTAATTAAATCATAAAATCTATAAGCCCCAACACCTTAATCCTCTCAAATAGTATGATCCAGGTGGATATCTATGG